>CAVLJG010000005.1:98247316-98389006 GCA_963669975.1 Acanthoscelides obtectus
TCATAATGAAACGACAGATATGCATTTTTACAAAAACTTTATTAAAATCGTCAAGATCATTAGCGATCCTATGTCTATAGAAAAATATATGTTGTCCTAACGCTATATGTTGTAAAGTACAGCCTACGAGCTTAAATGTATACAATTTTTGAATAGCATCTGAAAACGTATAATTTTGATCATTAAAACTAGCTCGAACAATCTTAAGCGCATTATATAATAGCTTGGAAATTCAACAGTTTCTAGCATAGACATATACGGTACTAAAAGTTCATTATTTGCTTCTAAAAGAGCGTTCACGTCCATTTCTGAGAGGTAGAAACTAATGTTGTGCTTGGTTATTTCGAGAATTTTCGTACTATCATAGATTAGTCGTCGAATTCTGCATAGTCACCGCACTCGATTTCGACAGGATCATACTTGTCAGGAAGGTTCTTCTCCTCCTCCTGCTCCTCCGTCTCCTTCACCGTTACCACATTGAGCTGGGTGATTAATTGTTCCCACTCATAGGAACTGAAAGATAGTTTCAACCGTGATGAGTTCCACACAATTACAGCAGGAGTAAATGATCTCGCTGGGCTTAGACCGCATCCAATTTGGTATGATCCATTTGGAAACTGCGTGTACAGCAGATAATGGTCCTCGTTCTTGGCCGCTTCTTCGTACCTTTCCAGAATAGCATCCAGCTCACGGTCGTAGTTTACAGATGATTCGTGTGAGCTGCTGGTGGTGAGGTCAAACTCGCTGCAACTTGAACCACTACCACTGGTATCCATTTTTTTTTTTTACTAGCTGCCTGACTGACTGACTGACTGACTGCAACCGACTGAGAACTCACTTTTAGCAGAAACCCCCCCACCCCATACACCTAGACGATCGCATCATTGTCAATCCAAACTATTATGTTTTGCATCAAGGCCAAGCCATTTGACGTACATTTTTTTACCTTTACGACGTAAAACTTTTTCAACTAAATAAACATCTGGATTGGCTGTTTTCTGTAATTCTTCGTCATAAAAGGCTCCTTTGATCGGTGCACCTTGCATATCTTCGAGCATGTACGTTGCAGGGTTGGTAATATTAATTTTAGTAACTTTAAATAATTCCGTTGTCCAGCTTGGAACGTATCCCTTGTCGAATAGCATTTTGGTTTTGCTGATGCGTACAATGTCACCAACTTTAAACTTACGCGGGCCCGCGATTTTTAAATGAGTATATTTTCGATTTAAGATACATTTTTCGTTGGATTTATTAATTTGTGATGGTTTACATCCGATGGTTTGATGACGTGTTCCATTGTATTCATTGGTAATGCTTTGTAATATATCAATCCATTTATACGATCCCATTAAGCTAAAGTATTTGTAAAGTTTATTTTTCAACGTCCTTATGGCTCTTTCAGCAATGGCCGCTTTCTTGATGCTATATGTACTATAATGATTAATATCATGCTTCTTCATTAAAGTTTGAAATTTACTATTGTAAAATTCTTTACCTTGATCAGATTGTAGATTTTTCGGCGTACGTTCCGTATGTGCGAGGATATCCGAAAACGCACGAGTTATCTCCTCACCCGTCTTTGTCTTTAACGGTCTAGTCCACATAAACTTGGAAAAAGAATCGATTACGACGAGAATTAATTTGAAATTTTTATTTTGATGAGCATAAGGTCGCATTTCAGCCAAGTCCGTCTGCCATAAATCGTCTAAGCCTTTAATGATGGTACGTCGTCTTAGATAATTTTTTCGAGCAGGCTTGTGCAGCTCGTTAACTAGTTGTAGCTTCTCCTTGGCGTACGTCATCATGTTTTAACGCTTTAAATTGTTGTTCCATCGGCTTTATACGCTTAGCAAGATCGAATGTTTTCAATGATATATATGATGTGCGTCCTTGCAAAAGTTGTAATTCATTCAATGATATTTTTCCGTATTGGAGTCAAATCGGTATGAGACTTAATTGTAGCCAACTCCTGTTCTATTCTTGTTGTTATATTTGCAATAGAGTCATCTACATATTTTTTTGTTGCCATATGTTTACCAGAAGTAGGCGGATTTCTCGAAATAAACTCTGTTATTTGATCTGTTTTTGCTGTTATTTTTTTAAATCAATCACTGAAGTATCTACGTATTTTTTAGTTGCCGCATCTGAATTATCTGTGGGATCTTTTATATTACACAACTTTACGTTCTTGAAGTCAACATTTCCATCAGAAGTATGGGGTAGTGTTAACTTTGGCGGTGTACGCATATACGGAAGTGTCTTTTGTTTATCAAAGCGACGTCCGAATTTATCAAGACTCATCGTGTAAATGAAAGACCAAGGAACTAGATTACTGTATTATATTAGCTTCTTTTAGCTCGTTGAGGATGGCTACTATTTCATTATCATGCGACGTATTGCCAGCTTCCTGAGATGCCATAAGGAGTTTAAGTCGATCGATTAATTCATTGGGATCATCCCAGTACACGTATTCGATTGGTTCCTCGTTGTATGTCAAGTAATCACCGATACCTTTTCCTGTTGGCGGTTTTGATGTTGATGATGTTGTTGTTGTTGTTGTTGTTGTTGTTGAGGGAGTGGATCTTGTTAATGATCGACTAAGTGGACTACGTATTTTTGTAGATGTTGATCGTGTGACAATTGTACCTTTATTTTTCTGCACATCTTTAAAGAGAGGCTTAATAATGTGATTATATTTAAATCCTGTCGAACCTTTTAGGCGTCCAAGCGAATCTAAATGAACACCGGTACTTTGCAATAGATTTTTATAGGGTTGTAAATCTGCATCTGCATAGTTTGGGTCATTATAGAATAAAAGTTGATACAGCCCAGGTGTGCCACGAAACCATGTACCTGCTAAGTTTGTCCCCTCAGGTAATATCTGTATTTGGCCAGTCGCTCTATCAAATTTAATTCGGCGTTTACCTAACATCCAACCAATGTTGTCGGTATATATAGGTCCATAATTTTTATCAATTTTATCGTTTTGTGTCCAAAAATCTTGTAAATAATTATGGCTTATTGGGGGATATTGATCTAAGTATTCTTCTATTGCTTCTTGTGAAAAATCAGCAGGACGCATTTCTTCAGGTAGTGGTGGTGTTTCAGGTCTCGGCGGTATATTACCTTGTTCATCAGTTGAAGCCACGTCTTCTAAATTGAGATAGTTTGGGTTCTGTGTGAATACATCATCATCATCATCATCATCCTGTTTCAATTTTTCCTCTTTTTTAATAATAAATGAAGGATGCTGCTGAGTCTTAGCTATTTGCTTAAGAGGTTCAGATATTGGTTTGAAAAGTTTTCTAATAGATTCATCTTCTGCAGTTCGACCTAACTTTAAAGTAAGATACTTTTTACGTATAGCTCGAGCAAGTTCTGCGATCTTTCTTTTATGACTAGCAACGGCAACTTGGTCCTTTGACATCATGTTACTGAATGATGGCGTACATGATAAGCCTACAATTTTATGTACTTATCAAATCCTACTCTGTATCGACCATAATTAAGAGGAAAGTCTTTAACAATAACTAACGTACCGTACTTTTCTGCCCAACATTCCGAACACATCTTTTTGAATTCATCAAAAGTAACATCTGGAGATACATGCTCATCAAATATATGTTTTAGATTAATTCCATCCTGCTTAAATAGTACTATAATGTTACAGTTGTCTCGTATGAGCTGTTTTGGAATTTTAGAGTATGGTTGGCAGAGATATGCAGCATCGATATCTTTATGACGACACATGGAGTAATACTCTCGAATTTTCTGCTGACCGTCACACGACACGTCGTCAAATATAAATATAGAGCTATTTTTAGCCTTACTTGGACTTATAATTTCCTCGTTATCCTTAAATGGGAAATAGCCAACACCCTTAGCAGCGGAAATCACTTCTTGAAGCAGTTGATACTTTGGTTGATACAACGATTTTGAATAAACGTAAACATTTTTAAACTTAGCACCGTTTGGATGGAAAAGCAGCGCCAGCATTACGTTCGTTTTTCCACATCCGCTTGGTCCGCAGATGATAGCGCGAAACGAATTCGGTAACAATTTACCATGTTTACTATGTTGAGTTTTTGCTGTAAAATCCAAGTTATCAATGGGTAATGACTGCTCTTGTTGAACAACCTTCATCGTGTGGCGTTCGAATAGGGAATGTGTAAAAGTATATATGTAGATATTGCTAACGCATCATCAACAGTTCTCATGTTAACGTACAAGGGTGAAGGTGTTGTAAACTCTCTGATAAATAATCTTCCGATAGAACTCCACGTACCTTCGTATCAGTTCCTGGGACGTAAGTGTGCGACAGATTAGGATATTTTTTTTTTTTCATTCTCACACATGTATATGTATATTTTCAGCGGGGACTAAATTAAAAAAGAGGTTAGCACGAGGAGATCCTGGAAAGAACCCATTGGATCGTGCTGCAAGAGACCACGATATTGCATACGCCTTATACAAAAATTTGAAAGACAGACACAAAGCTGATTGGATTCTTGAGAACCGAGCCTGGGAACGTGTAAAAGCACCTGACGCTTCACTAGGAGAAAAGACTGCAGCTTGGCTAACAACTACCGCAATGAAAGTTAAGCGAAAATTGGGTATGGGGCAGAAGAAATCATCTTTTCGACGAGGTGTTCTCACGAAAATCACAAAGTCCTTGAAGAAAAATGCTCCCACCACCACGACATTAAAAAAGTCTGCATTGGTTGCTCTTAAAGCGGCAAGATTAGCGGTGAAGAGTGCAGGTGGAAAACATAAAGTTCGACTACCGAGGATAATTCCGATCGAAGGAAAATCTGGGGGATTCCTACCCTTGATCCCCCTTTTCGCCGGATTAAGTGCCTTGGGGGCGCTCGCAGGGGGAGCTGCAGGTGTGGCCAAAACGGTCGTTGATGCCAAGAATGCACAAAAGAAATTGGAGGAAGACCATCGCCATAACAAAGCTATGGAGTCTTTGGGCAAAGGATTGTATTTGAGAAAAAATGCTAAAGGTGGTTATGGGTTGTACCTCAAAAAAAAAGTCAAAAAAACTAAACATCAAGCTACCCAAGAAAGCGCTTTATGATTATGAAATAAAGCAATATGCGAAGCTCTTGAACATACCTCATTTCCGAGGTGTCTTCATGCGTGACACTTTACCACGAGACGGTCCACGTAAAAGAGAATGCGCCGTCGTGAACTTAGATATTTCACAAAACAACGGAACTCATTGGGTAGCTTATAAAAAGATAAACAACAACGTTGAGTATTTCGATTCATTTGGTAACCTGAAGCCTCCACAGGAACTTGTTCGATATCTGAAAAACGCTAAAATTTTCTACAACAACGATCCTTACCAAACTTATAATCAAGTTAATTGCGGACAATTGTGTTTGAAATTTCTAAACAATAACAACAACAACGATGGATAATAAAACATTATCGGAATTTACATTAGAAGAGTTTGAGAAGAATATTCCGCCGCTGGAATATTTAATAAGCAATGTGAGACCTGCAGAATTGTTGAGTATATGGCACAAACTGCCTGCAGAATACACATCCAATTTTGATCTTCAAATACGACTTCCATGCTATGTTCACTACAACAGACCTGATTGGACAACACATTGGGATGGACCGGCTACTGCTCAAGCAAATTGTTATTTCTGTAAATTATCCATTCGAAAATAAACAAAAAAAAACTTGAATAAATGCTTAGTACACAGCTATATTTTTTCATTCATCATGTCGCAGTTGTTGAGAGTCAATAGCACTACTCATATATTTTCATTTCGTCCTTCAACACCGATAGTGTTGGATCCGAAAAAAGATTATGAATTGGCGCTTAGGTCTTTTACTTCATACAATTCCATACCGAATATTGAAAAAGGAGATAAATTTTATTATATCGACCGGATAGGTGGTGGTGGTGGTCAATTAAAAGTCATCGAGTTTCCGACAGGTTGTTATGAAATTACCGACATAGAAACATTTATACGAACGCAAATGAATCTTGAAAATGAAGTTGCTCCTCCGGATGATTATTTTTCTCTAAAACCTAACAATAATACACTGCAATGTGAAATCTTTAGCAAGTATTATAAAATAGTTTTTACAGAACCGAATAATCTTGGACATCTATTGGGATTCTCGAAAAAAGTTCTTAATCCTGGTCAAAAGCATTCTTCTGATTTACCTGTAAACATAATAAAAGTATCAACCATACACTTTGATGCTAACATTACGTCGGGAGCCTTTGACGGAGACACGCCTGCACACACGATCTACGAATTTGCTGTGACAGCCGATCCTGGATACGCTATAGTCGAAACACCTGTAAATTTACTATATCTACCTGTTATACCGAAACAAGAAATAACCAACATCACAGTGTTGGCTTTAGATCAAGACGGTCGTCCTGTAAACTTTCAAGGTGAAACTAGTACTCTTGTGTTGGAGTTGAGAGCGAAGCGCAGATGGGATTAGTGATTATAAGACATAGTGGTGCTTCCAAGGCAACTTCAGTATTACCCCAAGCACCTAAGCGACGACATCTACTACTAACTACATCAAATATCCTGTTTCTACGCTCACTTGGATATCATGTCAACAACAACAAGAATCATGTACAAAAAGAGAAAAACTGAGGAGGCAGCAGCAGCAGCATCACATACTTCTCCGATGTTTGATCTATATCGATCTCCAGCATTCGATGAATCTATTCGCAAGGCTGAGTATAGATCTTATACGCCGTTCATCAAGTCATTTAATTGTAATGATGTTGTGGAATTTAGCATCAATCAAGTAGATTCGTTCTTTGCAATGAACGCTTCCCTTCTATCTATCAAAGGAAAAGTTGAAATAACTGGAGGAGGAGGAGCAGGAGATGTATCTTTAGCTCCAAACTTTGGTGCCTTCCTATTTGACTCTTGCACTTACAGTGAATCCGCTAGAGAAGTTGAAACAGTACGTGATCCTGGTATTGTAAGTACTGTCCGAGCTTACGTATGTTACAGTGAGGAAGACTCAAATCATATGGCTATAGCTGGATGGAACTATCCTTCAACACCTATAATGGCGTCAACACATAACAAGTCTTTTAGCTTGCTAATGCCGCTTAAACATATTTTCAACATTTTCAATGATTATCCTATGATTACGTGTGGCAGACAAACTCTCAGATTTGTGAGAGCTAGAAACGATAACGATTGTATCATTATCAAGGAAAAAACTGGAACGACGACGACAGCGAAAATAACTATTGAAAGCATGGAACTGAAAATCAAACATATTTACCCGAGTGATGATGTGAAAGAACAACTTTTGAAAGCTATTCAAACTGATAAGCCGATACTTATACCATTTAGAAAATGGGATCTGAATGAACTGCCTGCAATTACCGCAGATGCGAGAAGAGAAATATGGTCAGTTAAAACTAGCACCGCAATCGAAAGACCACGTTTCATTATAGTATGTTTCCAAACCGGTAAACGTGACGTCGCAACCTCAGACCCTACCCTGTTTGATCACGTGAATGCTGCTAGTATTCGAGTATCTTTAAATGGTGAATACTATCCCAACGAACGTATGCAATTGGACTTTGCAAACAATCACTTTACTGAAGCTCATTTCAACTATAGCGACTTTCAAACCAGCTATACAACTTCTTCTTCTCCTCTGAAGAGATGTCTTTTAGATTATACCGCTTTTAAAAATCGCGCTTTGTTTGTTATTGACTGTTCCAAACAAGAGGAAACCATGAAATCATCAACTGTTGATGTTAGATTGGATATCGAAGCCGATACTGGCTTTCCAACCAACACCAAGGCCTACTGCATCATTATACATGACTGCTTAATCGAGTACTTCCCCCTCACCGAAGTTATTAAAACCATCTCGTAAGCAACGAAGGACTCTCAGTTCCGCATCAGACATCATGAGGATCGCGTTTGTTGACATTCAAGGCTTTACAGTTGACGGATTATTCGTACCTAAAGAACTATGTATCGAAATTGGTTTCAAGAAAAGTCATTACATCTTTACACCTCCGCAACCTTTTTCTACATTAAATACTAAAGACAAGAAAACTGTCGCTTACTTGGAGAAGAATTTCCATGGGCTTAAATATTCTTCCGGCGACGTTAAATATTCCAAGTTAAATGAAATAATTAAAAATAAGGTGATATATGCGGCTGACTATGTCTACGTTCGTGGAGAACAGAAAGCAAACTTTTTACTCAAGAAATGTCACATTTTTGGTGTTTTTCCCAACATTATTGATGTTTGCAAGTATGATGGTACACCGTGTGCTACTGGAAACTTTGTTGCTGATTCCAATCCATGCCACACCAACGGACAATTTTCCTGTACCCAGAGAAATGTTGAACGTCTACGCCACTGGTTTTCAAATATCATATTACCTATGTAGTTTTTTTTCTATTTTCAATAAAATATTAAACGTATTATTGTAGTTTTATTGAAAATACCTCTGGTTTGCGAAATAATTGTCAGAATGTCTATACTATTTTCATTTTGAACGGTATCATCCTGTATAATAATAACAGTACATCGTATACAGGTTATGAGACATTCTGACCGACCGACCGACCAGAGGAGCCCACCACGCTATTTAGGTCACGCCTTGCTATATACGATTTAACGATATACCGTCGGTCCATCGATCCGCTATTTTTCGATGCACCCCTGTATACACGTTGCCCCCCGTAATCCACGCCAACACCAGACAGGTGCGACATCGGCGCCATCTATGCGCGAGATGCCCAACCCATCAATGGCAGCTGTCCAATGACACATAGATTCCGTTTGGTTTGTACAGCGCCAAACAAATCGGCGCCATCTATGCGCGAGATGCCCAACCCATCAATGACAGGTGTCCAATGACGTATAACAGATGACGTTTTAACGCCATCTATGCGTGAGATGCCCAATGACGCATGACAGGTGTCCAATGACACACAGATTCCGTTTGGTTTGACAGCGCCATCTAGCGGCGGAATCCCCAACTCATGAATACAGATTCCGTCCAACAACCTGTCAATGGCGCGCGACGCCAGCGCCTCTGGTGGCGGATTTTGGAAGTTTTGAGACCGAATCCCCATAGACCATCTACTTATGTTTTCCATTTGTTGCTTGATTTTTATAATTTATCATGGCTAGTACGAATCTTGAAAATAATTTAAGGATAGGACATATTAATGTACGATCACTGATACCAAGTTTGAACGAAATTAAGTCTTCGATAGACAATTTGAAGTTGGACATATTAGGAGTAACTGAATCATGGTTAACTGAACAAGTTAGTGAACAGGAAATTAAAATAAACAATTTTAAGTTTTATCGCGTTGATCGTGGGTCTCGGGGAGGTGGAATAGGGGTTTATGTTCGATCTGATATTACAGTAGTTGAGATAGATGTAACTAAGGACCAGAGGGGAATTTTTGAGCAGCAATGGCTTATTCTCAAAATTGGCAAAATAAAATTGGGGTTGGGCATCATTTACCGTCCTCCTCGTTTTAATTTGATGACTGCTTTACGCCAACTGGAAGAATCAATAGCTAATTTAGTTCCAGTGACAGATGAATTGATTATAATGGGGTACATTAATATTAATCTATTAAGACATACTAACATAACCAATCAGTTTAATAATTTGCTAGATACTTTCAACTTCAAGCAAGTTGTAATTAACCCAACTAGGTACTCTCGAGACACAGCCAGTTTGATTGATGTCATCATCATGTCCGATGATCATCTCTTAAGTGGCAGTGTCCATCATCAGGACTTGCATCAGCATTCCGATCATCAGCTCATACACTGTTCAATAAATATTAAGATATCTGCCGTTAGGCCTAGAGTTATTAAATATCGTAACTTTAAACACTTTGACATTTATAGCTTCAAACAAGATCTTATAAACTTCCCTTGGTGGCAGGTTGTAGACTGTGATAATGTTAACCAGAAGACTGCAATTCTCTCAGATATGATATTGACTCTTTTTGATTCCCATGCGCCAATATGTGAGAAAAAAGTTACCAGGCCACCTTCCCCGTGGTTTACTGATGCGTTGCGTGCGATGAAGAATTACCGTAACTATCTTTTCTCTAAATACAAACGTACTAAAGATTTACGGGATTGGGCATCCTACAAAGAAATGAGGAATTTTTTTACGTCAGCTGTTCGACAAGAAAAGAGAGCTTATATTGATTTTGTCAGCCGTACTAAAAAATCCAAAGACATGTGGAAGACACTAGACCAACTTAATATCTATAACAGATCTAAAAAAAATATAGAAATTCCTAACCATCTTAAGAACCCAAATTCAATTAATCAATATTTTATCGACTCGGTGCGACAAATACCTAGCACTGTCGATACGAATACTATTTCTAAATATCTTAATTCCAAATGCACAACCGCAGAATTTGAATTGAAACTCGTTAGCGAAGATGACGTTTTCTGGGCAATATCGGAGATTGGGTCAAACGCCTCTGGTGCAGACGGAATTAGCCTTGACATGGTGAGGTTGTGTTGTCCAACCATCTAACCCGTGCTGGTTAACCTATTTAATGCCTGCATACAAAATGGCATTTTTCCTGCCCAATGGAGAACGGCTGTGGTCCTGCCGCTGCCTAAAATTAGCAGTCCTAAGGATGTCTCTGATTTGCGACCAATTAGTATACTACCAGTGCTGTCTAAAGTTTTTGAAAAGCTTATTTATAGGCAAATCATTACTTATTTCACAGATAATAATTTATTACCCAAGTTGCAGTCTGGATTCCGTAAAGGGTTTGGTACTACCACGGCTCTGTTGAAGGTTCTAGATGACATTCTTTTGGCTGCGGACCGGGGTGAAACTTCGGCATTGGTGTTGTTGGACTTTAGCAAGGCCTTCGATACCCTGAACCATGCATTGCTGTGTGCAAAACTTTTGTACTATGGATTTAAACTTAAGACTATTCAACTTATTCGTGGTTATTTGGATGACAGATCGCAGTCGGTCTCAATTGATGGGCTTAAATCAAAACCCTTGAACGTGGATAGAGGAGTACCTCAGGGATCACTTTTGAGCCCTTTATTTTTTATCATTTTTACTGCTGATATGTCGAAGTGCTTTGGTGACATAAACAATCATAGATACGCTGACGATACACAGATTCAGCTTTCTTTTGTTAAGTCGGACGAAATTGAAGCGGCTAGGAGGCTAAACGAGTGTTTGGATTCAGTTTTCAAATACTCTTTTAATCATGGCTTGAAATTGAATCCTAATAAATCAGCCATAATCTACTTTGGGCCAGCTAAAGATTGGGCGTCTGTAAACTTGATGATAGCAGTGGATGGTGTGGCAATACCGGTTGTTGAGGAATATAAAAATTTGGGCGTTATCTTTGATAACAAGCTTAGATTCCGAAGTCATGTGTCTAGGCTTCTACAAAAAGCCTATTTTAACCTTCGCAATATTTACAAAAGTAAAGATATTCTTAGTTTTAAGTTAAAAAAGGTTCTCTGCGAAGCACTGGTCTTGTGTCACCTTAACTATTGCAACTTTGTGTATGGTCCTTGCTTAGATGTATTTACTAAGGATAAACTCCAAAAAGTGCAGAATTCTTGCATACGACTTATTTACCAGCTTAGACATCATGATCATGTCAGTCATAAACTTTCCGAACTGAAATGGTTGAATGTTTCCAATCGAGAAGAGCTGCATTTTGCTTGCTTTCTTCATAAATTGATTAAAACTAAAAGCCCTCCATATCTGTTTGAAAAATTAGCTCGTAGAAATCTGATTCACTCTCGTGCAACACGCTTTAATGTACTTTATGAAATACCTAAAATAACTAAAACCATGACTCAAAGCTCATTTTCCTATACATCAGTCAAACTTCTAAACCAATATAATATAGGTCAATTTGAAGATATGTCTCCTAATATGTTCAAACGAAAACTGAAACAACTGCTTCTGTGAAGTATAAGTTTTTATTATTGCTTATTTTCTTTGTATACGTACATCTGTTGTTATTATTGTTCATTGTTGTTATGTAATATTCTAAAATTAATGTAATGTAAAACTTGTTTCTTGTCATATTACTTTTCTTTTTGGCTTGTTGTTTCTTTTTACATGCTCGCTTAAGTTAACAGCATAGCTGGCTTTCGCCGAGTTTAAAATAAAGGCGTTTTTATTTATTTATTTATAACGTCAAAAAGAAGTAATATCTTATTCCTTCGCGATTACAATACTTCCCTGCCAGCGGTGTTTAGAGTCCCTCAACAACAATCGATTTAAGAAATTTCGGATTCTGTCATTTTTTTACGTAATATCCTGTATTTCAAGAAGAAGCAACTTTCCAAAAAAATATTGGTATACCATACTACTAGCGATTCGATGATTCATTGTTAAGTTATGAGTGCTTCAATGAATAAAAACGCTCAACTTTGGTAGTCCGGCTTTCCGCTATTTTGGAAGTTAACAAATATGTAATGTAAAGTCATAAATTACTAAAGAGGCGATTCAAAATAACGCGTCATAATAACCCCCATTCTATTTAAGAAGTTGTTCCAAGACATCCACTGTCTTGAAATTTTCAAAGCCACTTTTACGTTAAAAGACTGTAATATAATCAACAGTTTCATCTCAATGGATTTCAACTTGCTAACTTGGTTTGTTAATAGAATAACTTGTAGGAGCCTTTTTGCAAGGCATCGTATTACTTTTGCATTAGGCTGGGTCTAACATGTTTGGATGTTGGACCAGAGTTCATACTACATACTGAAGCATAATTTATTACAAAACGTTAAAAATCAGCGATCGGAATTGCATGAAAGTTCCTTATTATGAATGATTAGGGAAGAGTATATGTACGAAATATCTTTAGATACCACTTACACAGGAGGTCAACTCTCTAGCATGATGAACTAGAACAATAGAAAGTGGTGTTGCTTATTACTGTCTGAAAAACTGTCCATAAGCATCTCGAAGAAATTCTATGATTTAGCTTTTGCAAAATCTTACCACACCCAAAACTGAGACAAAAATTTTCGATACAATTTCCTAAACATCATTCATCGTGAATTAACAAAATCGCTATTGAAAACTTTTGTTTTTATATATTATACGTTAGCGTAAGTAGCTGACGGCCGCCCCCCTATACTGTATTTCCTGAGCACTGATGGAACAGTCACCCCCGCGTTATCCTCCTGGTACACTGCATGAGAAACCATGCGGAAGTACACCATTCTTTTAAGATTTTTGCACGCCTAACAATGTTGGCAAAGAAGTACCTACTAGTAGAAGCAATTCGGACCAATGTATGGAATACCCAAAGTTATGCAAGGTGTTCATTTGAAAACTTCTTATCACGGATTTATCGAAAACCACTGATAAAAAGGGGGTGAAGTAGTCTTTAGTTACAAAGTTTTCCCTCTTGTCAAATTTTTTGACATGTCTCAGCGTTTTTTTTTTATCAGTGTAGTTGTGTTGAATCAGCACCAATCAATATGTGCTGAGAAGAGTATGTCGATAAACGAATATAAGTGTTTTTCCATTTCTTTCACGAGGCGTACGGAGTATGGTTTGTAAGAAATTCAGAAACGTTTGTGTCAATCTCTCTCTACCACTTAACTTTCAAATGATTTCCTTGCATCTCATCCATCACGTAAAAGAGATAGCTGTGAAATATAAATTTAGCTAAAAGTCATTCAACCTTGCTATCATCACTAATATTAGGGTAAATGGGTAAACTCTCAGCCCGCATCTTTCATCGCGTGAAACAGTCAAAGGAACATTGTAATTTATTCGACCAAGTCACGAAAGACTTAGCTCGAATTCCTTGATCCTTTATACAAATCATTTTGATTCTTCTACTATCAGGTTAGTAGTGTATCTGATTTTTTTTTTATTGCAGCATAATAATAGTTTTGATATATGCTAAAATTATTTCATCGTCTCCATCACTCGATACTTTTGGATTTAGTGGACAAACTTTCTCTCCAACTCCTCCATTATGCAGGGAAAAGTAAAGGGCCAGAAATGCAGAGCAAATTTCGACTGCTCCAGCGGCAGCAGAGAAGTGATAGCATCTACGAGAAGGGCTGGTGTGAAATATCGCTTTGGATAGCTCCTTGTACAGAGAGAGAAAATTGGATGAAATAGGGTCTGCAGGAAAATTATAGGTATTCGGCTTTCGATTAATTTCACTGGCATTCCAATCAAGGTAAAGGATTATCTAATGGAAGGAAAAACGAATTGCATGGAAATGTATATATACATAGATAAAGTAACATACAATAGATAGAATAGAATTTCTGTCACTATCTAGATTGTGTTCAGTTCGTTTACAGACGGAACGCCAGATGAACTATAATACAAAGGATATGGATCAAAGCAATTGTGTGTGAGTTATAGAATCGACCTACTAGACACCACGTTTATTAAAAAATCTGTGATGATATATATACATATATAGGAAATATAGGAAAATAATGGGCAAAATCCGCAAACAGGAGAAAAGTGGATTCGAGCAGAAAATAGGATAGGTACCCGAGCGATCCGTATTTCTGCTAGTTGGCTTCATCAGGCCCGAAATAAATGCACATATGAAAAGTGGATACACACGCCCACACATCCGGATACGGGTGTAACCTGAGGAAACGAAGATGGAGAGGGAAAAAACAACACAACAAGAGCCAACCTACACATTGTAATATAAAATGGCTAGAAGACCTGGAATTTCATGGAGACATCTAACCACAACCACGCGGCCCGTTTTAGCCACTTGCTGTGATACTTCATGCTCAAAGGATCTACAAAGAGAAAATGATCATGCGGAGAAAGGTAGATCCTTGGGCTTGAAGTACCACAGCAACTGGCTACAACTGGTCGCGTGGTTGTGGTTAGATGTCTCCTTGAAAATTCGAGGTCATCTAGGCATTTTATACTACAATGTGTAGGTTGGCTCTTGTTGTGGACTTCGTGTGTTGTTTTTTCCCTCTTCATCTTCATTTGCTCAGGTTACACCCGTATACGGATGTATGAGCATGTGAATCTACTTTTGTAGTTTCATATATGCATTCATTTCGGGCCTGATGAAGCCAACCAGCAGTAATACGTATCGCTCGGATTACCTACCTTATTTTCTGCTCGAATCCACTTTACTCCTGTTTGCGGATTTTGCCCATTATTTTCCTACTTTTTTTTGTATACCTTTGTCCGCATGGTAATTTTCTCTGATGTAGCTATTTTAGGAAACAAAAGCTGCGTGCAATATATATAATAATATACCTATATTTTTCGTCCTTGGTATAGTAGTAAATTTGTATCAAAGGATTATCAAAATTCTAGCGGTACATTTCTAGCTATAGACAGGCTACGCATCAGCGGACAGGCAGTCCGACAGACAAACCAACAGACAGACCGACAAGCAGACAGGACGACGGAAATGAGTGGCATGGTTTTTCTTGCTATTTATGTCATATAACGTCATAACCTCATGTTAGAAAAATTTCACGATTACAATACTCCCTCGCCAGATGGCGTGGAAAGTAAAACGTATCTAGGTGATGATCCTCAAGAATTATACCCGTTTGGGTCCGAATTTATGGAACTGATACGTGTCGGCCCTTCCAAAAAATACATTACGGTAACTATTTTCTCACAATACGCAGGTGACTTGTGTGTGTTAAATCGTTCCTCAAATCCAGATCATTATAACATATATTACAATAAGTGGGGACAGAAGTGTAATGCGCAAAGGACTGCGTGTATCCTGTTCAGTTTTGCCGAGACACACCAAAATGTAATTGAATTCGGTAACGAGACGGTGCCAATATGTGGAGAAATAAGATATCTTGGAGTTGAGATTAACAAGAGGCTGTCTGCAAGTTCGCAAATGTCGACGTTGAGATGAAATGTGCGAGTAATTGTAGCATTGTTACTATTTTGGATTATGGAACTGTGCAACTTCTGCCAAGGATAAGATGGACCGGACAGGCTTGAATTCACTGGGAGTCTGCTTGAAGAGAGTTTGCAGGGAGGTTTCTCTGTTGTCTTCCATCGAGACAATTTTGGGAAATGCTGGACAAGAAAGCTACAGAATATTCAATCATAGAGCTACACTACAGTTCAGAAGTATTTGACACCTGCATATTTCTATTCAAAAGCATCACAATGTTACTGGGATCTCATCATTAACCATAATAGGAATTTCTTTGCCTTTAGAATATTGTTAGGTTTGTGTATAGGAATTCTTTCTCAGGATTTGTTTTTCAGTTATTTATTTTAATTTGTGAGGAGATAAAAGGAGTTATTATTAGTCTTCATAAATCCGGCAGAAGTATTCGAGAAATGTCTAATCTTCAGAAGGCATCACTGTCATCTACACTACATTATCAAGAAATTTAAGGCTCAAGGCACAATAACCAGTATCCGTGGTTCAGGGAGAGTTACAACTTCCACTAAAGACTTAAGCATAATAGTGAATAGTAAAGCAATAGACGCATCACTGCTCCCGAGACAGCAACGGACTGGAATGTGGGCCGTCATTTGCCAGGCTGTAATTAAAAGTGAAGGAGGACATATTGATGAGTCAAACATATCATTGTTTTGATTATAAATAGTTATACGTTGTTAAGAATTTAGAAAATAAGTATTTCAGACAGATATTTTAATGTTTTCTTTAATAACTCCCAACATTTCTTTGCTCTCTAGGTGTTCAAATACTTTTGAGCGGTGGTGTACTTGTGCACTTAGTCCTTCAGCAGCCAGAGTACCAAAGGAGTAACCCTCCTTTCACTTCCTGTCCTTGTAACCCTCCCCAAGGACAAGAGGTGGAATTTCTCCGTTATTCCACATGGATCGGTTAAGCTGTAACACTTTTTTGTTACACATTGAAGCTTTTATCACCTTAGGCCCGTATCGTCAGTCATCCCTACAATTGTGGCGTTTATGGCCTCCTTGATAGTCATAGTTTTATACTTCTCCGTGTCAACGCTCTATTTTGAGGTTATGTCACAAACATCTATTTGCATTAAATTGTGCTTGCTTTTGAGTTATATCATGTTTTATCAGCCTGAAATTTCCTACAATTTAAAAGGAAAACAAATCTTAACAATAGGAGAGCGCTGACGCTGACACGGGACGAGTGTACTCTAGAAATTTTTGAAGGAGAGAAAAGAGTATGACAATCAAGGAGGCCATAAACGCGCCCTACAATTGTAGGGACGACTGACGATATGGGCCTTAAGCACACAACTTGGCGTATGACAATGCTCTGCGGATCAACTTCTAACGAGTTGAAGAGAAAGACTAATGCTCCCACTCTGATAAAAAAATTGAAATTTGATGCTCCTAGTTGTAAGATAAATAACAATAGCATACCCACTCAAGCGTGTGTCCGATTTTGAGGGATAGTTAAATATTACAGTTGCTACTGACAAGAGCTGGTCAGTTTTTCCATCTGCCGTTTGTGCTCTGCACAAAGCCCAGATTACTAAGAAGCAGGTGGCGACATGTTTCTGAAAAGCCTAGCTAATCATGCCTAGCAGCAGGTTTAGGGTCAATTTGCCTGGCACATCTTACCAACGGTGATTTCTCAATGCTATCAACAGCTTCCCGACTAAGCTAGGCTGTAGGCAGTAGCAATGAAACGCAAGGCAGACGTTATCTGAGAAAACAAAGCCACATTCATATACCTACCTGCATACTGTATTAACTGGAGGATGCTCAACTAACAATTATCACTCCTATTAGAGTTGCAAGAATGATTATACAGTATTCCTTAAGCAGCATTGTATACTGTAAAAACATTAGCAAAACCCTCTTAGAACAGCTATACAAGCGGAATGGGTACACCTAATAGGACACTTCAGTCATTTAAGAGGTTGTGTATAAGGGCTGCCGGTAACAGAAAACAAAAGTGTAAGCCTCTTGCAGCCGCTACAGGACATTTCCGTCAGTGCAAGATTCAGTTTTTGTCAACTATACAACTATTATGTTACGTGATTCTACTTTGTTGCAACCAAACTATTTCTTATGTATTGTATAGACGAAGTGAAGAATATATAACTAACACATTACAGTCATCTTGTTTACTTACATATCGTGCAAATTAGTTACCCAATTTCTACGGGCTTCGTATTTGATTCATATTTTTACAATGATCAGAAGTATGTCTAGATTTTTAAGATGGAAAACTGAACTTATCTGCGTTAAATCTTCCACAAATCCTATATTTAGACACAATTACACTAATGTTTATCACTTTATATCTGTAATTTCGAAATGAAACATAATTATTTAATATCAAATAGAGGAATAAATGTTTGCCCAATGTAGCCGGTGGTTGTGTATAATCATGGCATCATCCATGTTGTTTTTAGGTTATTAGAATATTTTGGTGTTGCCTGCAGGTGTTATACAACAATTTGACAAATGTCTGAAATGAAATATCTACAGAGTCGAATGATTTACCCAGAATTTGTACCAGATCTATATCTTCTGTTTGAACAGTTGATAAAACCTTTTGAACCAATATGCATGCGTTGTTTGTCTTAAAACATTGGTTATGACATTTTAACAAAAATATGACAGCAGAAAGTTAGGTTATGTTGAAGTTGTATACCAACATATTTAGCATATCTTCAGCCTTTAACAGTTACTAAACAACAGTTGTATAAGTAAGGGAGCACTTTGTTGGCTGAAGTAGTAAATTTGCACAGCAAAACAACAAGGCTCGGGCTTGTTTTATAAACGTTACCATGGATGCCACAACACAACCATTTTGACTAACCTGCAAAAAAAATTTGTCCTATAAGGTGTTGTGTAACTATGCTATAAGAATATTTTGAACACCTCATTTTAGAGCAAATATGTTGCAGAAAGCAAATTTGCATTCCACACAACATTAAGCCAGCATTTTGGTGTTCAGGCAACAACAATAGAGAGCTTTTATAGCTGAACGGTTCTTGTACCAAAAGCTTATACCACTACTTTGCTAGTTGGTTGGTCAGTTTTTGCAATTAGCAACGTAACACGCAGAAGAATCGACTATTTTTCATAATAATAGCATCACTGCTTCATCAGTGATATATGTATATTTTTTGTTAATCTTGCAATACAAGTAGTTCATTACTGTTACCTACTTTTGCTCGACTACATCATACAATAAAAAGAATTTATTATGAGAATTGATTCGAGCAGGCACTGAAGTCATACCAACAATTTAGTAGTCATTTTGAAATTGACAAGCACCTCGAAAGCAGCTCCAAATGACATCAGATTCGCAGAGCGGATTGGAAACGCTTTACATCTTGAAGATCGACAGTACTGGTCATAAACCTGTTTCACGTGGACAAGCTTTCGGGGATGTGTATGTCTTTTACCAATCTGGCAGAAGAATTTGACCTTCTAAGCTCTTATAAACAATGTTGCTTTCTGCTCGAACTACACCACTTTCTTATATCGTCGAGTAGCTCTGTCTGAGACTTTATTTAATATCGCAAACGGATCACTATGACCTTCCTTTATTCATATGGTGTTAAAAAGCCGATGACTTTCTTGGGACCTCCGATATTAACTAGCTCAATACTCGCATTTAATTTATAACAATAGTAGTACTCGCAATGTTCAGGTTTTGTGACAGCTGCAGGATAATAAATCACTTTTGATAACCCTCATATCCAAATTTCAAAGAGACCATCAGCCAGAATACAAGGAATCCATTCGAAGGCTCTTAAATTCTACTGAACTATTGGTACAGGTGATTGCAACGAGATTCAATGCAAACTTTTACAGTTAACTGTGAAGCTCATTAAGCTATCTTGGAAAAAAACAACCTTATTATCCAATTTTTGCTGGGGTTCCGGAGTTGCTGACGTTGCTTAATTGAGCGTGATTTATTAGCATAGTTTTATCTGTGTCCCAAGCGAGAAGTGAATTATTAGTTGAATAACCAGATTAGTCAATGCCTAACAAAATTTACTTCCTATTTCTATTAACAGAGAGAAGGTTTCGCTTTTTGATACTATGGCTTTTCTTTCTTACCTGTAACGCAGTTCGATTATGGTATGTCAAAAATGTCACCTGCTCGGCTTATGCTGCCGTATTAGGGTTATTCGAATTCAGCAAATTTAGTGATTGGATGCAAGTAGGTGGCAGAATTTATATTGGGATCATGTGTAAAACAGTTGAAAACTGCTCTCCTAGAAAGGAGAGATAATTTCTGATATAGTATGATTAGCGGATTACGGCAGATTACGGGTTACCTCGTTTCTCAATTTGAACTTGACCTTATTAAACATTGAATTATTGAATCTCCTTTAAGGATGTATCAACTATGTTACGCAGGCCCACAAAATAAAAAGATGGTGTTGTGCTTGGGGTCTCGCTATGTTTCTTCTTTAACATGTTCCACGCTGAACACGAATCTGGAGTCAACATTAGGTTTAGTCACATTTTTTAAGAGATGGTTGTCACGTGCCCAAGTCACGTAATTTTTTTTACCATTTTGATCACTTATCAGTAATTTAAATTTCTCTTTATTAATAGTAGAGAACCAATTCCTAGGCCAAACTCTTTTCAATGATCTTCTTTTCGCAAATTCCATAGTTTATTGATTGTAATTTCTCACGTATTATATCTGTCATTCTCAGCGACTCAGTATTGTGTTGTATTTTTTTTTTGGATACTAACTTTATAGTATTATTAACGATTATCTGAGAAATTTCCTCATAAAAAATTGTTGGTCCCTCGTAGACAGATTTGGTTCTGCCTACAGTCTGCTCATTGGTAACCAGCGCGCCACTTGGTGATGTCTACACGTACTAGCCGTATATATGAATGTTTACCTTCGTATCAAGATTCCTTCTGTTAAAATTTGCTTTGCTATCAAGATCTTTACCGGCTTTTATCTGTTTCTTTTGATTTTCTATCGAACGAGCCTTCTTCAGGGCCACTTATTTAACCTTCTTTTAGGGAGTTGCGTGCGCAGACGGTCCAGCGTCATTTTCTTTTTCTTTATGATGTATTTCTGGTTGTGTGTGGGTGTTTTTTTTTTTTCGTTAACTTCCACATTTTGCGATATTAACGCCCCAAACACCAGTTTATGGAGTAGTACCCTTTTATTTTGTACCCTACGTTTAGTTGTGTTCGTTTGGGTACTACCCGTCCATCTTGTAATGAGATTTTAACTTCCAGCGGTAAGTTTTCTTTTGTATACCATCGGACTATGTCAATTAATGCTTGTACTGAAGATTTTTGTTCAATATCTGATTTTTTTTAGTGGAAAGCCATTGTGGAGAACCACCATTCAAACTCCTCCAGCTATGTTTTGTAGCTGCCTTGTATCCGATTTTGATAGAAGCCATCCCTTCCCTTTGACAAAAAAACCCTGATAATACTATTCGTCATTTATTTGTCTGGGCGGTCCGTAGGACCTTTGCCCATTAGTCACTGTCTGATGTACATTAGTCGAATCTGTCAGTCCTGGTTGCCCAGAAACCAGACAAAGTCAAGGAAAAAGAGAAAGGGAAAGAGAAGAAAAAAGGAGAAGAACAAAGAAAAACAGATATGCTTAGTTTAAGAGGAAACACCCACTTGGTACACGAATTAATTTTGAGGTGAACTAAAATTTTTCGATTCGGTTTTGTTAGAGTGTAATTTCGAGTTTACTAAAGATTCACGCTAACTTTTGATTACAGTGCGAGCCGTGGCCTTGAATGTTTACGAACTTGCTCCACTGTGTAGTCCACGGAGTCCCGCAACAGAGGGTTGCTGTGCGATTCCGCTTGACTATAACGTCGCTGCGCCTGAAGCTTGACATAATCCCTCAAGTAAGGAATGTCAATGTCTCTGTGTAGTGTCTCATTTGAGACATACCATGGAGCGTTGCAAATTGTCCGCAAAGTTCTGCTTTGCAGGACTTGAAGACTTTGCATGTGTGTCTTGGCAAGAAAACACCAAGCCGCACATGCATAAGTAATGGCTGTTCTAATAATCATTTTATATAGTCGAACTTTGTTTATCAAACTCAATTTGGAGGATCTACATAACAAAGGATATAGTTGCCGAAACCCAATTTGGAATTTTGTTTTTATGGATGATGTATGTTTCTGCCAGGTCATGCCTTTATCAAGGGTGACACCGAGATACTTGGCAGAATTTGTCCATGGTACACGATTTCCGTCTACAGAAACCTCTGATGGGGGGCTGCGTTTTTTGGTACAATAAATAACCTGCGTTTTCGAATGATTAATTTTTATTAGCTACCGTTCCGCCCACTCTAGAACTTCGTCCACCGCATTCTGCAACCCATCGTGAACCAGATCACCAGTACACGACTGGACGACAACTGCAGTGTCGTCGGCATAGAGGTAGACTTCACAGTTGCTGGGGGAAGGGACATCATGGATGAAAAGCGAATAAAGAATTGGTCCTAGGACCGAACCCTGAGGAACACCGGCCCGTACTGGCCGTATTGTTGACAAAACATTGTTAATTTTGATCCGAAACTTCCTTCCTTCAAGAAAGTATTTCAGTAATTTTAGAAGCCAAAACGGAAAATCCTTTTGGATTAGTTTATAGAGGAGGCCCGCGTATCACACCTTGTCAAAGGCTTTTGAGACATCCACAAGCAAGATGCCAGTACTCATGCTGAGGGTGAACCCTCTGGTTACATGCTCCACCAGCCTGACTGCCTGTAGCTCGGTGCTATGCTCGGACCGAAAACCGAATTGGACGTCAGGAATCACATAGTGATTTGACGAAAATTCTCAAGGTGACGATAAATCACCTTTTCGGCGAGCTTAGAAGGAGCTGACAGCAGACTTATGGGATGGTAATCCTGAGGAAATATCGAATCCACCTTCTTTGGAATCATGATGACCTCAGCAGTCTTCCACCCAGCAGGGAAGTACTGGATTTTGAGCGTCGCATTGATTATTGTCACCAAGTATGTCAGGGCTTTCGGCGAGAGCAGCTTCAACACCTTGTTGGTGATTTGATCCTCCCCAGGTGCTTTACGCACCTTGAGGTCTTTAATATGACTTAGTAACTTAGTAACTCCGCTGGTGTGCAATGTGGAAACTCGGAGGGTTCCGCTAATGTGCTATGTGGAGTCTCAGACGAATCTTCTGAAGAAGAGTCATCTGAAGAGGATTCTGTGCCTCCGCTAACGCCGTTGGCTCTAAAATATCTTCTGACGGATCGTACGATGTGCTGTTCCTCGTCGAGGTCATCATCGAGATCATAGTTGGGAGAGAACTGTTTTTCCATGGCATCAGCGAAAAACTTGACCTTATCCTCCGTTCTGAAGACTATGCCTTCAGGACCGTGGATGTGTGGGAGTTGTTCTCGCTTTCCTTTTCTGAGTGACTTTGCGACCCTCCAGAGAGGAATACTTGAATCAAGCATTCCCGCCAGAAAGTCGCTCCATTGCTCGTTGCGGAGTTCGTGCAGTGCGTTTCCCACTTCATGGACAAGATTTGTAGCCCTACGAATGTCATCAGGATGACAAGACCTTTTTGCCTGCTTAATAGCGGCTCTTTTGTCAGAGATTTTCTGACGAATGTCCGCAGGCAAAAAAGGTCTGTCGTGTCGTTGTACAGGAAATACAGCTGCACGCTGTACAGCTGCTTGAATGAAACTTCTCCACTCCACTTGAGCGGTATCTAATCCAGACTCTAAGGAGCAACTTGTATAGGTCCCAATCAATGCGTTTCCTTGGAGGAGCTGCCTCCTCAGAAGTTTGCTCATTGCCCACATCCAAGACAACAGGTAGATGGTCACTAGAGATATCATACAAGATTCTAGAAGAGATACTGTATCTACAGTTTTTAGATATCGCGAAATCGATGACATCTGGTGCCTGAAGATGGTTGAATGGATGATGTGTCGGCTCTTCAGTGCTATGTATAAGGTACCCATTTTGCATCACATAGTTGTACAATCGAACCCCACTAGTGGAATTCAATCTAGAATTCCATGCTCGATGTTTGCAGTTGAAGTCCCCTGCCACAATAAGTGGACCCGAGCAGTCCAAAAGGACCTCCAGATGCGCCTCTTGTAGCCTGGCACCACACCTGACATACACCGATGTGATCTTCAACAAGACACCTCCCGCCATATTGACCACCACAGAAGCTGCTTCGATGCTATGCATCTCCGCATTAGTGCTTCTATGATAGTCTATACCGCGCTTAATCAACGCTGCTAAACCGCCGCCTCGACCATTCAATCTGTCACCTCGGATAATATCATAATTCGGGAGAGCTAAACGATCTCCTGGATTAAGCAACGTTTCCTGCAGCAAGGCCACATCTATGCCTTCATCCAAAAGAGCTTAATGAAATTCCTGTTTTTTGGGAATATCCCTCAGGCCCAAATAATTATAAAAAAGAATTTTGATAAATGCAGGCTGTCTACTATTGTACCCAGGCCCTCAAGGGAGGTTGGGCAGAGGGGGCAGGCAAGGTTGCCTCCCGAGCTGCGTCCGCGTATGATATATTGCGCCTTTGTGCTATAACTTGCAAGTTCCTCCTTGGAGTGAATTTGCAAGTCCGACTATTTGCGGGATGTCCCTCTCCACGGTTCGCGCACTTGCGTTCTTCCTCTTGAGGGGGCATAAATGCGTCATGTGGTCCTTTGCATTTGGGCGGTGCAGTGCAATATGACTGCACATGCCCATACTTTTGGCAGCGGTGACACTGCCCAATGAGTCTGGAGTTTTTCTGAACCTCAACTCGAATGGCCAGTCCCAGAAGTTCGTGTTCGTTGAACACTTGCTTCAATCGAATGACGTGAAGAGGGCTATATCCCCTCTGCTCCAGTTCTCCCTTAATCTCAGTATCCGAAAAGCTGACGGGAACTCCTCGAACCACCGCATGGATGTTCCGTTCCAAAGGGAGAGGAAAAGTGTGATGGGGCACTTCTTCCTCTCGGAATAGGCGAACGATCTTACGGTAGTCGTCCTCGAATTTAGGAATAATCCTTATTCCCGCATCAACGGCAAACGCGCGATCTATTTTAATACCTAGGGAAATAAACTTGAAATTGAAAGTACGCCATCTCGTCCCGTCGCGTAAGACGATCGGGGTTTTGCGCCCTTGTCGTGAGGGTTGTGTTGATGCCACGACGGTTGGACGAGATGACGGAGGAGAAGTAACATCGGCTGACGGAGTCACCTGACAGGTAGGTAACGTGGTCCCTGGCTTGGTAGTAGAAGCATTAATAGTGGTTTGATTTGATGAATTGGGGGAGGTGTGAAATGGAATTGATCCTGTATTCGGAAGAGGGAGAAAGTCTTGGGTTGATCGATCAGCCTTGTCGCCTTTCCTCCTTCTTGATTTTGCTTTTACAAATCCTTCGGTCTGTACGTCTTCGTCTGTGGATGTGAGATGATCATCAGTAACGTTTCTCAGTGGTCTTTTTAGGGTCTTTGTCTGTTATTTAGGGGATTCTTTTGAATTTAGTAATATGGTTACCTGGGCGGTCAGGCTGTCAATTTTGGCTGTCTGGTCCTTGATGGTTTCCATTAGGTCTCGAATCTGCCTCGCCTGGTCGTATATAATCAGCATCAGTTTTTCGTTCGTTTTCTGCTCCGATGACATCTGCGTCGGTAAGCTCATGTTTTCTGATTCTGCTTGGTTTCCGCCACCGCTCAGCTCTTTCCTCATAGTATGTGGAACTGCGTCGTCTGTTGATCCTCCTTGGTCAATTTCCATCTTTTATAAACTTTTTCTCGCCAACAAATCTCTGAAAACTTATAGCTCGCAAATGTGACAATGTTGTCAAAACCTACTTACAGGGCGTTCAAAAAAAAACCCTGATGTGAACAGGTAAAACATATCATTTCAATTGGGCATTTTATAGATATTGATATATTGATTGTTGCTGACTGAAATTCTTAGAGCGTTCTTGACTTTTTTGTCATTTTACGTATTCAAATATAGGGTACTGCCTACACGTCACTGTCTTTTGGGATTATTCATTACATTAATCATGATTTTGAATTTTGAGCTTACATGACTTATTTAAGAACAAATGCAACTTTCTAAGGATATATCACTTTGGTATATTTTTATCCTTTCTTGCCCTTGCAAAAGGAAGAGTAAATTTCTAGTAACAGAGGATGTACATGGACCTTTCAAGTTTTGAGTCTTTAAAATGTGTAGGTCTATCTCGGACATAGAGTAGAGAGTAGACTTATAAACAGTCTTTCTCTCTCTAGGGTTTTTTTAATATACCGTAAATTTTGGAAACGAGGCAAGCAGCCCCAACCTGGTGACGTTCCTAACGTCACTACTCACTGGTTTTTGACCTGAGCGTTTATAAGCTGTGGACATCTCAGCTGCACCTATAGCTGTAACTGGAAGAAAACCATTCCAGATAAGACCATTATCCACATCAGTATAGGCTTAATCATTAAAATATTTGTAAAACCTATATTTGGAAAGGCTTCGTACGTGTACCATGGTAAACGTTTTGCAGGGTTAATTATTACGCTCTAATAATTCTGTTGTCAGGTAGTTTTGAATATCTCGTCTTTTAACTTGCACTCCAGTGGTAGAGCATATGTGCTGCTTGTTTTGTTTAGTTCTATTTTGCTCTCTGTATACAATTAATTCAATTCGTAAACTTGTGGCTTAATCCATCTTGAGTCACTGGCGCTCTTTACCCCCCCCCCCCCCCCCCGCCCTACTCTCCGCTTTATTGAGGGCCTAAATTTGCACGCCACTTGACAGCTGTTTTGCATTGAATGACCCTTACATTTCATTTATAGTAATTTATTAATTCAGTAATTAATGTAAAAAAGGAAAGTGATCACACCACCATTTCCTCCTGTTTATAAAAAAGGCGTGGCGTGGCACATCCACCATAAATACAAAAAAAGATTTGTCTTATACAGTGAGACCTCCAACATCCTGTCTAAGCGTTACCACCGAGAGTACAAGGCCAAACAACTGGGCTGTGACGTCATGTTCTTATGGAGTTTTGCGATGCTGGCTGGCAAGAGAGCAGCGCCACCATTTCTCTGCGGTGTTGTCATATCTAGATTTGATATAGCAGTATCGAAATCTCTACTAATTAATTGAACCTCTCTGTGGGCGGATTTGCAAGATGTACTCGGGGCCTGCGCAGCTTCAGTGATGATGTGATTATTCTTTCTGATCTGCCTCAGTATGTCAAGAATACATTTTAGATATTACTTCCAATCTAATAATTGTGAAGTCTAACAATTGGAATATGTGGCAACCTTGGTAACACCGGTAACATCCAACAGCCAACTAACCTCAAATTCTGATCATATCATATCTTTCTGTGCTATGTAAACTATAAATTAAGTTTTCAAAATGGAAGGGTCCGAAGGTACACGTATTTTCGTTTCCATTGAATGAAAACTATCGTAAAAGAAAGAACCTTTTCAGATTTGCAAAACCTGGTAAGGAGAACATGATTCTATTGATGGATGAAATACACATTCAGCCATATTTAGATTCCAAAGGGGGTAATATTATTGGAACGTCAATTAATAATGCTTCATTAGCTACAACAGCCTATGTGTTTATGATTTCAAGCTTCTACTCTAATTTCAAAGAAGTTGTTCAAATCTGTCCTGATTCTAAAATTGATCATAATCTATTATACAATATTACAAAAAAAAATTATTGGATTAGAAGAACTTGGTTATACTTTTTTTTGTGTTGTGAGTGATAATAATGCACTGAATGGTAAAGCGATGGTATATTTTTCTCCAGATAATAAAGCCAGCATTGTTTATCCGTTGGATAAAAAACGTCCCCTATTCTTCCTTTTTGATACAGTGCTCCTTCTAAAATGTATCCGCAGATAAATTGGAGCTGCGAACAAAAACAAAAGAACACTGCCGATGCTATGCAAAACGATAACTAACCACTGTTATCGTTTGCGATCAATTACTGGTTCAATAAGAGTGATGATGGCCGACGCGCTGTTGTCGCGCATGTTTTAAATATTTCAAACTTACTTCTTTACTGGCTACAAATTTTGGCTCAACTTAGAAAAACTTAATGCCTTTTATTTGTTAATTACCCAATTTAAAAAAGTTTTAGATTAGATTATAAAAATTAGTAAGATTGTGGTGATTGTGGTCGATATAAAGCACTTAAAGCTGTAAACTATAAAGCCATTTAGACAAAAATCTATTGACTTTTGGACCATGGGTCATTTGACTTGTTTTGACTCCCCCTATTACCCATTTCAATAATGACCACAATAACGTTTACGCCCTGTATTACCTAGTCAGTTAACCTTGTCATGTGTGGGTCATATATTATATGCTGATGAAGCCCAAAGGATATGAAAAGCTGTACCACTCGTATCATATTATTATCATAACTATCATTAAAACGTACAGTATCATCTTCCGCTACTAATACATTAACTTTTGGACCCTTTTTTAATACTGAATCCAAGGCATTTGTCATTGTTTCTAAAAATGTGTCAATATTTTTTATCACAGCCGATCCATATACTCTCATCACAACCAAATTTATAGTTTTACAGTAACACGCTAATATTTCACAAATTTGTTTCATTGATTTGTTCCAAGATGTTTCAGTTTCCTGTCTTTTATAATATTAGGATTCACATAAATGCAACTTCCGCCATTTTTCACTTGACTTCTACAGTAATAACTAGTAAGCTGCGGGCTACATATTCCTATTTATTGTTCCTCTTTAAGCCAGTTTTCATTCAGACATCTGTATTATCTTAATCTTAGGATTTTGAAAAATATGGTGTTCGAGTTCCAAGTATTCATTTGACAGACGCTGTATGTTCAGGTGCATATCTATAAAACAGTTGAGGTCTCTCCTAGAATCCAAAATTATATAGTATGTAAGGCTTAATGGAAAATGGAATAAAACTGGAATATTTTAGTGGCAAGTGTGTCCCGAAGAATATATGCAATAAATTTAGTAACAAAATAATTTTTCACAGATCTTTTGACTCCTAAAGGACCCTGTACATTACTAGTAATTTCTGTTATTACGCTTGCGTTGCACTACCCGGAGCTCCCCAGCACATAAAGTAGACATGTGCAGCCGGATTTGCTGTGAATCAGAGTAGGCACATCAGCCCATTATCACGTCTGCTGTGGGGTAGAATCGATTTTAGTTCTACAATCATCTATTTTTGGACCGCATTCACAACGTCAAGTACGTGGACAAACACACAGGAATTCTCGTTTGTGGTTTTCGATCGTGACATACGAGTTCTCCTGTTTGTGGACTGGGCATCAGAGATATCTTTGATGCATCTGGTTGCATGAAGGCTACGGGAATCTACTTCCATTTAAAGACTAGAGGAATGATTATTTCTAGAGCAGGCATCAAGACAAGGTCATCGTATAGATACATGTGACTACTGCAATGTATAGAAGTGCAGATATGCACTAGGCCTCTCTTATTTCAGTGAGTTTTTCAGCAGCGTCTATGTCACTCACAAGCCCCATAATAATGCCTCACTAAATCATAGTAATTTATTTGTCTATTTTCATCCAATTGAGGAAAATGAAGTCAGGAAGGCCATTAAATCACTAAAGGATAAGATGACATCTGGTCTAGATGGATCCCGTCCTTTATAGTCAAAGATTTTGTGGAAGTGTTTGTTGGTGTTCTAACTAGGATTTTTAATATTTGTCTTATAACAAAAAGATTTCCAGATATTTGGGAAATTGCTAAGGTCTGTTCAGTGTTTAAGTGTGGGGATAAGTCAAATATTGAGAATTACAGGGCAATCTCTAGTCTTTGGAATAGTCTTGTAGAGTCGCATTTACACTGCCGTCCAGCGTCAGCTGTCATTGCATCAACACGGATTTGTCGCTAATCGCTCAACAACCACAAATCTATTTATCATAACGCAGTACCTCTCGGAAGTCATTGATAGTAATGAGGAAGTTGACGTTATTTATACCGACATTTCGATAAAATTAACCACAAAACTTTATTAAATAAGTTAGGTGCACTTGGTTTCACACATGATGCTAGGGAGTTGATGAAATCTTACTTATCCGATCGTAGACAATTTGTTAGCTATAATGGCTTCAAATCTGAGACCTACTTGGCACCTTCTGGAGTTCCTCAGGGGTCCAACCTGGGACCATTACTTTTTTTGATATTTATTAATGACCTCTGTGACTCAGTTGAATGTGAACGCCTATGCTCTGCTGACGACCTAAAAATTTATTCGCAGATAAATACTCTTGATGATTGTATCAAGCTGCAACACCAATTAAATTTTGTGCTGTCTTGGTGTGTAGAAAACAAGTTGGAGCTTAATGTGAGGAAGTGTACAATAGTCAGCTATACCAGGAAAATTAATTTTTGCGAATATCCGTACTCTATTGATGGGTCTGTGCTAGAAAGATGCTCTGATGTACGTGATCAAAAGTTAACTTTTAGTCAGCATATAAATAAAAAAGCATCAGAAGCATTGGCGGCTTATGGATTCATAGTAAGGAATTGCAGGAATTTTCATAACATAAAGTCTATTAAGCTATTATATTATGCTTATGTTAGATCCAAAGTCGAATATTGTAGTATTATTTGGAGCCATTACTATGAATGCTATAGCACAGCTATTGAAAGAGTACAACGAAGGTTTATGAAGTTTGTTCTGTTTAGGATTGATGGGCATATCCAGAGAAAGGTACAAGTAATGAGGAACTATGTAGTCGCTTAGACATGTTGACTTTGAAAAAACGTAGGTGCTGTGCCTCAATAATATTTGACTACAAAATGATCAACAATTTACTTGATTGCCCCTTGATCCTGGAACAGATCAAGTTTCGTACTCCAACGTTTGCATCTCGCAATCATAAAATATTCGGGCTTCCTAGAGCTAGGACAAACATTCTTCTCAAGTCACCGTTATATGTAATGTGCTCTAACCTAAACAGAATTGGATGCTACTGTGATATATTTACGACAAATGTTAATTACCTGCTAAAGGCACCTAAGGCTTATTCGGACCAATCGCTCATGTTACAAATTCATACCTGTGTTGCATTTGTTATTTTCTTTTCGCTTTTCCTTTTTGCTTTTGTATTATGTTTATAAATTGTCCTATAAATGGGAAACTGTTGGACAATAAAGCTATTATTATTATTATTCCAGCTTTCACATAAGATCCGTTCTCTGCAGACATTTCCTATCCATAAACTGATTCATAGGACAAATTGTTTTCGAAATTTCATTATTTCAATAATTCACGTATGTTATATGTGCCCTTAGCCACCCCTAATCTAGCTCTGCCAAAAAAGTTCTTCTTAGATGATGTGGTCCGTCCATGAGGTTTGTATTCTCCCGTCAAATTTCATATTCATAGGTCAAACAGTTTTCGAGATGTCGTGATTAATGGGTGTAGGTACTTGCGATATTATATGTTTCCCTCTAGCACCCGTCGGAATGTCCGTTCTGAGTTGACATACTCTGGCCATAAAGTACTTCTTTGCTAAATTTCATATCCATAAGCCAACCAGCTTCGGACATACTGAAGAAAGCTTAAACCTAAGAGTAACTGCATCTCTGTGAACGTTGGTGTAGCAGCTTTTACGGTGTTCGTTGGTTTTGGCCATATTGAATTTGTGCACTGCTGTCACAAAAATTCTGACGAGTAGGTCGTTCTCTGTCAAGTCGAGTCAAAACAGAGTAGCAGTTGTCATTCAGTGTGCAATTAAAAAATAAGAAATGAGAAAGAAGAAAAAGAATGACGAAGAAATTACTGAAAATGGTCAAGAAAAAGAGAGGATAGAAGAGAAGGAGAAGAGAGAAAACAAACTCATTGAAACAGGTACAAAAAAACTGCTTGGAATCCTTAAAACAATAGATTATGTCGCTCAAAGATGAACTCGAACTACGTAATCAGCTCCTGATTGAGAAGGATACGCTAATTAATCAGCTGACTAATGAAAACCGCCGATTTGTAAAACAATATTATATACTATCCTCAAATACTGTTCGGATAGATTCATTAACCAGCACACTTCAAAAACTCAGTGAAAGGACGGAAAAGATAGAAAAATCTGATGTACGAAATTATTCATATTCCCAGGCAGTCTCAACTGAGGTACCACGCAGCATAAAAAGAAAACCACTTAAAAGTATTATTGTTTTGCCAAGTGAATGACAATCAACGTATCAAACACGGAAAGATCTGAACAAAAACTTAACTTAAAACATAATTCTATCAAAACTCCAAACATATATTGATGACGTGAAAAACTGCAGGAATGGAACTATTGAAATCAATGTTCAAGACTGTGTTCACGTCAAGCTGAAAAATGAAATTGAAGAAAGCATGTCAACAACTTACAAAGCTGAACTACAAGAAGAAATAATGCGCCAAAATCATTTTGTATCCAAAGGAGATGTTACATAATATATGAAATATCTTACACACAAAAAGTTTTATACAATATTTGATGAATTGACAGGTAGACTATTCAAACACATTTTTGATCAAAACAATGTCAAAAATTTATTAGGCATGCAAAATATATCAGTATATGAAAATAATGAAATCAATAAATGCACCGACTGCTTCAGATTCCACCACTAAGCCAATATGCCAAAATCATACAGTATGTTATAAATGTAGAAAAAATCATGACAGCTCATCTTGCAATCAGTCAGCTACCACATGCTGCAACTGTTCTTTTGCAAATAATAGATGGGCATTTCCCCATTAACTGGAAAATAGCTGTCCCATGCAAAATTTATACAGGGTGTTTCAGACCTATGGGATCAAACTTGTAGGAGTTATTCACTGTAACAGTAGAAAACATTTGAGTATAGAGATCCATATCCGGAAAAGTGTCACTACGGCACTACGGCCCTAAGACGCGTTAAAATTTAGAAAGACGATGAATAAATAGGATAAAAATAGGATTTAATGTACCTAGTTTTTGTCTTTTGTACATATCATCACAACAATTGTTCAAAATGTCTTCCTCCAACCAGAATACACCGATTTATATGGGTCCCTATGCTCAATTGTTTTCTACTGTTACACTGAATAACCCCGAATAGTTTGATCCCTTAGTTCTGAAACACCCGGTATAATAGATCTTATTATTACTCAGTTCTATATAATAATAACTATGACTTATTAGTTATTCTTGATACGCCATTGTCCGTTTTCTTATACAATACGGTAATATTAAATTTAATGCAGTTCAAACACCTAAGTAAACAGTCCCCTGTCGTGTCCCATTTTGAGTACGAGAAGCCTTATGACAAATGTTTGATACTATCAATGTAAATTACTGATTAAATTATATACAAATAATACTGGGATACACTAAGTATCTTTAAAAACCACAATTATATTTTTAAGATAAAAAAAGAATTACGACACTGAAAGCCAAACGTTGTCCCTAAGTTTTTTGAACAGTCCCCTGCCACAATTTGGAAATGGCGCTAAAAGTATACAACATATTGGCGTGGTTGTTTTCATTGTGAAAACGAACACATCCTATGGGAAGTGCACAAAGCTGCAGAGTGAGAGGGTGGACGTCATGATTATTTAGTGTTACTGCTGCGTTTATCTGTGAATCACGCGTCTTGGTTGATAGTTGTAACAGTCCACTGGTAAGTAACTTTTTTGTTGATTTGAGTGATTAAATTGGAATAATTATATAGCATAATTACCCAAAAAGTATATTTTCATGTCAGTCTAATCATTATGTATAGTTCTTGAATGACTGTATCATAAGAAACATTCTTTGTTAAAATAACAGTCCTATGGGCACAGTCCCCTGACAATTTTTGGGCCAGGGAACTGTTTCATGCTACAGGGGACTGTTTATTTCAGGCAAAGTCAAGTTCAATTAGCAAGACTATACTGCAGTGATAATTAATTTTCAAAATATTGTATGTCTTTCAGTTAATTCATGATTCCAGCCAAAAAAGAGCCACCCAAAACCAGGGAAAAAATCTTAGAACAAAAGCGTATGGCCGAACGTTTAAGATACGAATGACTTTGACAAAAAAGAAGTCGCTGATTTGAATACACCAACTGAGGAGAAACATATCAAGGTGTCCATTGGGGTTTCCCAAAGGCATTACCAAGCTCTTAATGAAAAGTTTGCTTTTGTGGCGATGAATGCCGGCATAAAATATGAAGACAAGGGAAAACTCAGAGTCGAAGAAGTCGAAGATGAATTTGGTCCAGCCCTTTACCTACCTGATACCAACTCTGTTTTCAACCAGTACAATATCAATGATTATGCAATAGTACAGTTTTCCGAAAAAAAGCAGAATTCCGATATGATGCAGTGATAAATCAAATTGATTATGAGGAAGATGAAGTAACAGTCACCTTTATGAAAATTTGTGACGATGAACGCCATACGTTCCGATTTGACGAAAGCGATGTTTCTGATGTTCCTTTGGATCAAATATCGGAAAAGTTACCAAACCCAGATCTAACTCCAAAAGGGAAAATATTGTTTTATTACTTTCCAGTAGCTGTACCAGAGTTTTAAAAATAGATTGATATTTACTTAAAGTGCAATAGTCAGACTAATTTGTTGTAAGCTGTAAGAGTTACTATAATAGTTACTAGTTGAGTTAGATAAAGCTTCTTAGCTCAGAAGCTGTATAGTGTTGAGAAAATTAATTTTAGAAATTGTTTTTTCCTAAATATCCAAACTTTATTTTAGTATAGATAGCTAACATAAATAAAAGCAAAGATTTCGATTGCTTAAATTCAATTAAAACATGTTTTCTCCTCCCATATAAGCATTCTCCTGGATGAGATAACAGTCCCCTGTCATCATTCTTTATAAATTCGTTCATAATTCGAAAATAAATAGCATTGTAAGTGGGCTTTTGAACCAGCATATTACTTTAATTAGTACCTCTTGATTTATCTATATATTTTCTTAATTTATACGAATGATATGGTTGGGACAGTTTTGTATGAGCAACTTTCCCGTTAGTAGAGAAACACCCAGAAATTAAAAAGCCAATGACGTCAATCATGACCCTACTGATAAGAATTGTCCAATATACTAAGTGAAATATAAATCCGAACATCCAGTTTAAATGGTTTTATTTTAATAAAATTTGGTGAATGTATTTATCTTACTGTAAATAACAAGTGAAAAAATTTTCAGCCTTATCAGTTGGACATTCCGGTTTTTATACTGCTTTTTTTTAATTCACAAACGCTCTAAAAATGAATATTTCAGCCGCAGTAAAGAATCAACGTTGGCGGATTTTGGTTCTTGACATCCTTTACGATCGGTTACGATGCCTAGAGTACGGAGACCTGTACGATTTCGTCAACTTAGTGAGTTTGATAGGGGCCGCACAGTGGGACTTCGGGAAGCTGGACATTCTTTTCGGGCAATTGCAGTTAGAGTGCAAAGAAGTGTAGACACTGTGGTCAGGTGTTGTCAGGCATGGCTTCGAGAAGGCCGTACGCAAAGAGCAAGGGGCACTGGACGCCGCCGTAGAACAACAGACCGTGAAGATCGCCGCCTAAGGGCCCGTTTCTCCTCTACCAGGTCCATTGCAAATGAATGGTTTGCAGAACACGGAAGACCTATTGGCATGCGAAGTGTTTACCGATGAATGAGAAGTTTTGGCTTGTTTTCATACCGGCCACACTGGGTCCTCCCTTTAACTCGCGAACACCGACGTAATCGCCTTGAGTGGTGCAGACAACGGTCACTCTGGGATCAGGAATGGAACAGTATTGTCTTTAGTGACGAGTCTCGATTTTGTTTAGGCATGCACGATGGTCGTGCCAGGGTTAGAAGGCGACGTGGTGAAAGGAGGAATCCACAGTTTTTTGTTGAAAGACATGTTCATCACACTGTTGGAGTTATGGTTTGGGGTGCTATAGCTTATGGTTCCATGTCACCTTTAATCTTCATCAGAGGTAACATGAACGCGCAGCGTTATATCCACGAAGTTCTAGAACCCCATCTTTTACCCTATCTTGACACCCCGGCACATCCAACTTTCCAACAAGATAACGCCCGACCACATGCTGCAAGAGTCACAATAGACTTCTTTCAACATAATGATGTCACATTGTTACCATGGCCACCAAGATCTCCCGACGTATCCCCAATTGAGCACGTGTGGGATATGACGGGTAGGAGATTGCTCAATTTGCAACGTCCTCCTCAGACTCTAGAAGCACTTCGAGAGGAGTTGGTGGTTGCCTGGAATGAGATACCACAGGAGGACATTGACCACCTGATCAGAAGCATGCCTAGGCGCGTTGGAGAATGCGTAGCACATCAGGGTGCATCCACACATTATTAAAGGTCAAAGTGCTTTAAAGCAGTGCAATCATTTTAAAATTTTTATCATTTACTTATTATGCTTCATTAAGTACTTATACAAAATTTTATTAAAATAAAACCATTTAAACTGGGTGTTCGGATTAATATGTCACTTAGTGTAGTATTGCAACTGGTTATCAGGGCTCAATAGATGAATGTTCATATTTCCAACAACAACAACAACAACATGATCGAAACTAGGCATTGGAAAGGTAAGAACATTATCAAAAAAGGTAATAGCTTCAGTGATATTACTATTTGGAGGTCGATAGGTTACACCAAGGGCTATACTCAGACCGCATATTTTAAGCTTTATCTTTCAGCTCTGGAAGAGCAGTTAATATGGTCCTCCATTTTTATCGATTCACAAAGCAACTCATTCCTGACATAAGTACCTACACCACCACCGCCGCTTTCTCTGTCTTTACGACAGGACTTACAACCTGAGACATATAAAAGAGTATCTGGAAGATTGCTGTTCTCTAACGCTCTAAAAATGAATATTTCAGCCGCAGTAAAGAATCAACTTTGGCGGATTTTGGTTCTTGACATCCTTTTCGATCGGTTACGATGCCTAGAGCACGGAGACCTGTACGATTTCGTCAAATTGGTGAGTTTGATAGGGGCCGTATAGTGGGACTTCGGGAAGCTGGACTTTCTTTTCGGGCAATTGCAGTTAGAGTGCAAAGAAGTGTAGACACTGTGGTTAGGTGTTATCAGGCATGGCTTCGAGAAGGCTGTACGCACAGAGCAAGGGGCCCTGGACGCCGCCGTAGAACAACAGACCGTGAAGATCGCCGCTCAAGATTATTGGCCTTAAGGGACCGTTTCTCCACTACCAGGTCCATTGCAAATGAATGGTTTGCAGAACACGGAAGACCTATTGGCATGCGAAGTGTTTACCGACGAACGAGAAGTTCTGGCTTGTACCGGCCACACTGGGTCCTCCCTTTAACTCGAGAACACCGACGTAATCGCCTTGAGTGGTGCAGACAACGGTCACTCTGGGATCAGGAATGGAATAGTATTGTCTTTAGTGACGAGTCTCGATTTTGTGTAGGCATGCACGATGGTCGTGCCAGGGTTAGAAGGCGACGTGGTGAAAGGAGAAATCCGCAGTTTTTTGTTGAAAGACATGTTCATCACACTGTTGGAGTTATGGTTTGGGGTGCTATAGCTTATGGTTCCAGGTCACCTTTAATCTTCATCAGAGGTAACATGAACGCGCAGCGTTATATCCACGAAGTTCTAGAACCCCATCTTTTACCCTATCTTGACACCCCGGCACATCCAACTTTCCAACAAGATAACGCCCGACCACATGCTGCAAGAGTCACAATAGACTTCTTTCAACATAATGATGTCACATTGTTACCATGGCCACCAAGATCTCCCGACGTATCCCCAATTGAGCACGTGTGGGATATGACGGGTAGGAGATTGCTCAATTTGCAACGTCCTCCTCAGACTCTAGAAGCACTTCGAGAGGAGTTGGTGGTTGCCTGGAATGAGATACCACAGGAGGACATTGACCACCTGATCAGAAGCATGCCGAGGCGCGTTGGAGAATGCGTAGCACATCAGGGTGCATCCACACATTATTAAAGGTCAAAGTGCTTTAAAGCAGTGCAATCATTTTAAAATTTTTATCATTTACTTATTATGCTTCATTAAGTACTTATACAAAATTTTATTAAAATAAAGCCATTTAAACTGGGTGTTCGGATTTATATGTCACTTAGTATATCTATAATCGTTATTTTTATTTTCAATTCTCATGTATTAAATGGCAGAATAGCTTCACCCTTCAATAAAGAGATGTTTATTGTTATTATATACATTTTTGTATACTTATCTTGAAATGATAATGTTCCTCGTGCAAATATTTATCCCTCTCCTGTCCCATCTTAAGAATATAATTTCTGGAACTCGGGAATCCGTTGTCAATGATTCTTCTTTACAGTCTAAATTACAGGCAAAACATACTCTAGGCTAGCCCAATTTAAAGGTTAACTTCGGTGGCTCAAGACCTCAAAGGATTATGCCTTTAAGAAACGTCATTTTTAAGTACTTATTATACACGGTCTGAGAAATAACAATGCGTTAGCAATTTTAATTAGTTAATTGTGAACAAGGAACACCATCAAATGTGGTCTCAACCGCTTACTAAGTTGCTAGCACTGTGCTAAATTTGACAGTCCTATTGAAAAATTATTTCAGTTGAGACAAGAATGTAACATCAAAGTGGATTTTGCTCTGGAACTATATGTTGTTTATTTTTTGCCCAGCTCCATGTATTTAGTACCTAATATAAGTATCACGGCAAAGGTTATGTAATACAAAGCAGTAAGCCACATTCAAATTCAAAGAATATTTGCTTCTCTATTTTAATATGGAACCTAAGTTAAAAAGAGGTGTCCATTTGTGTTTTCGTCTTTGACGACTGGTAGGTAATTAAATGTTAACTCATAGGGTAGAAGGATTTTACCAGAAATTCTGTCGAAAATTGAGTACTAGTCGGTAGATATGAATAATTCATTTCAATTTGTTCAAATCGATAATTCATTGTTTTCTGTGTATATGTAGACCCCAGAGTGTTTAAAATGCATGACACATCCTATGCATTTTTTATTGCATTTTTGGGGTGAATTCAAAGCGGAACGGAAAGGTTCGGTTGGGCAGATTAAGTCCGCTTAAATATTAATTCGATTTAAACTTAAATTTGAATGAAAGTAAACTATAACAGGTTAATGCTCGATTTCACCAACATTTTAAATTTAGACGGAAAAGAAATTATTGAAATGCAATTTGACGGAAGCTGTCAAAGCTCTCTGAGTATCAGTGACTTCTATTGAAATATTGAATAAAGTCGTGAAAAACTAACCGTATTATAAACAAGAGCACTTTTTGATTCCAACATGATACTTTTGTACAGAGAAACAAGACATGTTTCATGTATTTTGCGTTTTCTTATAAATTCACAATTAACAGATCCTTATCGCTTTAGCCAATAGGAATGCGACAAATAATAGGTCGATTTTCCAGCTGTTAAATTTGATAGCACGTTTGAACGTTTGTTAATGCAGGGCTCTCTCGGCTCCAGGGCACGGGGGAAAATGGAAAATCTCTGACATGTGAGGCAACTTGAAGTGAGATGAGATTATAACTGAGAAACTGGCCAAAGGAGAAGCTACTGAAATCAGCCTTTTATGGTCTAAACTGTTATATGGTACCATTTTATATATTCATGTTTTTTTTGGTATGCATTTTGAACTAGTTTTTCACTCATTGTAGAAACATACAGAACTTGAAGCAACTCGGGCTGGTATTGTCTACTGCCTTCTGCTTTGATTTCCATCTTTGAATATGGTTCATTGACAGATTATTGCACGACATGAGAGTTGTTTAATGTTGTTTTGGGAGCAAACATAGGATCAACGGTATTAACATTTGAAACACAAAAACTGCGGTAGTTTTATCAGTAGAAAAAACTATATCTCTGAGCCACAGAAGCAAAGCGAATCTCAGGCTTTCTATTCTCGCATCACTGGTGTGATGAAATGGCAATTTGCGTTCATTTCTAGGAACTAGTTCCTGAAAAAACTGTGCAAAAATATCACAAGAAATATATAAACAGAAACAAGGCAGATATTCCAGTCTTTCAATCGTAAAAACAATTCGATTCAGATTTTTTAACAGTTCCAATGCATTCCATTGATCGCAAATGTATTCTCCCATCACTAACATTATGAGACACTACTGTCAAATTCATCGATACCGTAAACAAATATATTTATATGGAAAAACGCTAAACCATTTAGGAGTTTGTGAAAAGAATAGTTACTGTAGATTGTAGTTTTTTGCAGGAATCTGGTAATCTGGTTTGCTGGCAGATTTTTCATAAATATTTCGATGTCTTTCAACAAATTGCTATAAAGATGAGCGGGGAACCATAGTGAATGACAATCAAAAAGGTCAACTGTAACTGCACGTATGGATGTTGAAAATCTTGAATACTTTCAGTCAAAATGTCGTTGAAGAACTGGATGGAAGTGTATGAATTTGTTGAAATGAGACATCTAACAAAAATTTGGGTGGAAAGGCTATTTCATGTAAGAGTTTGGAAATGCAAGTTTGCAAGTATCCTATAGAATAAACTATAAACACATAACGCACAGTAGGTGATGCTAAATTAGTATAATCACATATGAATTACAAAAATTGGAATAAACATGGATAAACCTTCAGTAAAACTGAAACAAATTTCTGATGTATGAGTTTTTACTCATACATCTGGCATTTTTTTCAATATTTTCTGAATTTTATATACATCTCACATTTTAACAGTGTTTTGTTTTCAATACTTCAATTCTATTAGTTTCCACAAATTTTACGGAGAGGTCTACAAGCCCATTTGATGTATTTAACGGGATCTTTTATGCAGGTACGCTATTATGCAAAATAATGGCGACTCTTTTGGTGAAACTCACCCTTAAGGTACTTTCACAAAGTTGCAAATCGATTGAGCGGAAACTTTTATGGGCAAGCACATACTATGGGGTTGTCCAAGACGGACGCAGGAAAGTAAGCGCATATTAAAATTTGGACAACCCTTTACAGACGTTAGTAAACAACAACGTGAGATATAGGCAAAATGGTCGCTGTCGGAATTCAAGCCCGCATCCTCCATTCCGTCAAACCGACATAAACTGTTATTCAAGCTGCTTGATGTCCCATATGGCGACGAACACGTGAAACAATCTGGATTGGTAGAGTACTCATATCTACAATCACGTTATATTTGCACCACTGTGTGAGGACCTGTATACGATTTTTTGGATGAGCTCATCCACAAGAGCGATCTATTAAACAATAACTTGAGATATAGGAAAAATAAACGCCGCCAGAACAAGGAAGCAGTGTCATGGGTAGATTTGAATTTGCCTCTAACTGTCGATCCCGAAAGTTAGTTGGCAGCTGGTGCTGTAGACAAGTTGCGAAGAAGCGGTTGGTATATTTACTTCGATGTACGAATCATTTTGTAAACTGAAATGTCAGCAACGCACATGCCGCAACTCATGTTGCGCGCTCTTGTCGAAGGCAACAAATTGCAGACTGTTAAAATTTCTTGAACATGCAGCAGATCATGTTGTGGAGTAAATTTGTTGTAACGGGAGCGTAATGAAAGCATAATAAGCCCACACTGAGGTAGCGTATGATGAGTTCGGGTAAATGCGGGCAAAGTGGACCCACCAGATAACACGGAATTCCTATTTTACATCCGAACGATGTGAGGGGTGTCCCAAAATTTGGGTTTATAGCATGACTTACTCTATAAATTGATGGCAGCAATTTGGCTGAAGTATTTTCAAAATCGTGACACTCGGAACATAGCCGAATTGCTCATAGTCATATTGTAGACCCAACTCTTCATAACTGTCTCACATCAACTTTCTCTGTTATATGTATATGTTCGGAAATAGCTTTTTTCTCAGAGCGCCTAACTTGTGCTGAACATAATCGTTTACAAACTGATGACGTCGCCGCACCGAGACGCAGAGCCGACCTACTTTATGTGATTTTTTTCATAGCTTACGTTTACGTACAACACATGTTGCTTTTGATCGCAGAGGTTTTGTTGATGATCAGCGATGGGCATTAAATCTCTGTGGGAAGCCGTCTAGTGCACTGTTCGAGCACGACACGGTATTGTGGTAAAGATCTCTAACATAAAGCTCAAACGTCGCATATAGCAGCAGCACATTCAATACAATCACATTCCGTCCCAAAGGAAGCGAATGCCACGTGGAACGTTCCACCAAAAATGCTGAACTCGATTTACTCACAGCGGAACGGAGATTTCTTATAGATTTTCTCGAGAACGGTGATAGTCTGATACGACCCTCATTTTATTTTCAATGAACTCGCATATGTAGGAATTTCAATACTAATGCACTGCATTTGTAGAACCGAATGAAAGCTTCAAGGGTGCTGTTGTCGATGCTATTATTAAGTTACCGTTTAATATTTAGCTTAACAAAATGTTGTTATGGATATTTGATCCAACGAATTTGAATAGATTAGAAGAAATCAAGCCTATACACTGAGAACTGAATTTGTCTGAAGGCTTAAGTACAACGTGTGCGAGAGAGAAGTGTGCATAGACACATATGTTAGAAAGAGATAGAGCCAGACTGGATAGCGAAGCTCGTCAACGCGACAATATATTACAACTGTTCCTTGTGTTGAGACGTATAGTTTGTTGAAATTACGCGCTAGTTTATTCACTACGCCCAAATAATGGTTTTACTTTAAGCATACACATGTTTGAGTTGAAGCCTCTGGTGCAAAAAGGTGTTAACTCAGATTTTATAGTTCAGAGATAATTGGCCTCAAAGTTTAAACCCTGACATTTTTTATATGTGGGTGCTATGGTTAGTTTTATTATTCAAGGTTATTTAAGACAGATATAAAAGTATCTTGAATAGACAGTTTTGTTAAAAAATATGTTTTTATCATCAGAAATGTTAAAAAGATTGGTGAAAGTCTGACTTGACACCTTTTTAAAAAACGGTTATTTGCTTGGACAGGAAAATAAAATTAGTAAAAATGTGTCAATTCAATGATGTTATTTATAAAAAGTATACTTAGTCTTTTTTTATTATTATGAACTCACAAAGGTAATAACAAATGATCCACAGACTAAATAATCGTCTCCTCTTCTTAAGTTTTCATAAAATCCTCTAAAATTTTCTGGTATGAAAGGAATCTGTTCCTGAATATTGTCAAACTTGTTGGCCCCAATAGGTCGGATTCTATCGACGTTCACTAATAAAGGTTCATTTTGTCCTCTCCTATCGAGATTCCGCTGTTTTCTTATATCAACAATGGTCCAATTTTCTGTTTCATCAAAAGAGTATCTGTACTTGGTTATACCAAATTCCTCAATCTGGATCCATCTCACATCTCTGAATGAAAATTTCTCGTTAGTTGTAGTTTTTTTTCTATCGACGAATCCAAGTTTTCTTGGAAGCTCTTTTATATCAACAAATTTGTCCACCATTCTTGTAATATTGAAAGGTGTTTTTTTTCCTGGCTTCTGCCATGATACAAATATATTGGTCTATTGTATAAATTGATTGGTGCTTTCTGATACACTTTTCAACAGCTGCAAAGTCTCTATCAGAGTCCATGAAAGTATGTCCCACTTCAGGGAACTTATGGTCAATTTTTCTGAACACTCCTGAATTTATTAGATAGTGCCATAGACAGACAATATAAAAATTTTTATTTTGGCCTCCTGCCGAATCACTCCATGCAATTAGATGATCGGGAGCGATGGCTTGATCCTTGATATTCTCCAAAAAGGCCATAAGTGAGCTGCCAATCTCTTCAGGACCGCGACTCCCTTGTACTTCGGTCCAAACGTGGAAAAAGCCTTTACCATTTTGTTGTTGTGTTGATATTAAATGTATTCCTAGATTGTAGAGCCATACTTGTCGTAAATAGAAGGCTTTGCTTGTAGAAATTTTGGCAGGGGAAGCGTTTTTTGTAAATCAAATGTGAGGTATATGATTTGTTCGTTTGCTCTTGCATTTTCTCGATCCGATTTTTGTACGCCAAAGGCTTTTTTATACTTTGCAACATGTTCCTCATTTGATCCTACATCATACAACTGCACGCGTATCAGTCTTTGGAGAACCAAATCCAAAATTAAAATCATTGACAAAAATGTGTCTATATGTAAAGGTAGATACTGGGACGATATTTTCGTTTGCATACTCTTCTACATACAAAGCATAAATTTTGTTGATGGATAGCCATGAAGAAAGGTAGAGTCGGTTCGGATTTTGTTTCGAGAATTATGAGATACTTCAGAAGGAAATGATCTGATGTGCCTATGAACGAAATTGCGCTTTTCTTTGGAAGTTCTTCTGGGTCTGCTATTATGGTGGCCTCTTCCATCTCGCTTAGGGGCAGATCTACCACTAGATACTTGATCTCTAATTAAATCTAGCTTTTTACGTCCAACATCTAATATAGGCATAACTGCTTCCTTACACACACGCCGACTATCTCCTCCTACTTTGAAAGAATACCTGAATGACTTACGGCGATGCCTATGAAGTCCAGAGGGCTGCTTAAGATTGTATGCTTCCATTATTCGAAACAGATAAGCACTTTTTGCATTTTGATCTAATGAATAATGCTCTTCAAATAGACGCACCTTTTCTTCGTTTGAAAACCTGCTGTCACACTTTAAACGACATTTTTCTTTACATAAACGTTTTAAAATACAAGGATTTTTGGCCTCAATATCAATACCTTTATAAATTTTATATGCCTTTCCTTTATTTTTGTTCTCTTTATTTTCATAACGTTTCCACGTTTTCGGAAGAGATTTTCGTTTTCTGGACATTTTTTTGTTTATTCTCATCCTCAAGTGGACTTTCGTTATTTGGTACCATTTCTGTTATGCCTAGCTGCAGCACATCATGTCCAGGAGCTTCCTTGTTTGCCTGAGTCTGGATTCTAGCTTTTTTCATGAAAAGCGGTTCATTGTCTGAATCGGTTTCGGAATTACCTAAAAATATAAGTGATTAATCTTTACAGACGACATATCCAGTAAAACAGGTTGTAAAACTTTGAAATCCTTGTGCGAGTATTTAAAATTCTTTATACTGGTTCATGCAGACAATTTTTGAAGCATTTCTTAGACAGAACACCATTATCATCACTTTCGTCTCCTAAAAATGTGTTAAACAGTTTTTAGTAAAACCTGCAAAAACCTGCATATCGATCACCTTAAAAAGTGATAAAAATATTTGGGCGATAAAATATTACAAAAATTAAGTTACCTGGTAAATACTCCGACCCTGAGCTTCTATATGGCTCCTCTGGGTCATCTAACAAATAATCATCGAGGGGACTTTGTGAAAGACAAGCAAATAATATTCTCCTAGTTCTGCCGCTGATCTGATTATTTGTAAGCTAAAATACAAAAACTGCAATAAATAAAGAGCAAATAATTTTGTGGTATGTATGCTTTGCAATTTTAGATGGCTCTTTTTTACCTTTTAAACAAAAACTGAATTCATTGTGCTACATAATCTCAGTCCAATAAAATACTAAAACTTTACATACCTTATCCATTTGAAAAACAGTCCAAATATTGCAGGAAATAGAAAAATCAAACCTCTCACGAAACGTGTTCAAACGACAATAAATTGGAATTTGAGTGCAACAAGGAGTTAACTCAGGAGTTAACACCTTTTTACATATAACACAAAAGTTAACACCTTTTTAAGTTTACAGATTGAAGCTTTTGATATAGTTAACACTTTTATGAATCTCTGTATCCAAGAACTGAGAGACATCTATGGCCAGATAGATGAACTACCACAAAAATCACGCTTTTAACACCTTTTTGCACTAAAAATCTCAAAAAACGAAAAAACTGAGTTAGCACCTTTTTGCACCAAAGTCCTCAGTTGGGAATTGTGTCGAATCTGTTAATTATCGATTCCGGATCGGTTCATTTTAGGTCGAAATGAAATGTCAGGATCACCACAAATTCTGCAACATTGCATCATTGGTTCGCTTGGCAACAGCGCCTCTTGTACATGCTAAGACAAGCTTTCCACCTTCATGATCATAGATGAGCGATTTTGCTCAGTAGATACCCGTAGTGCTCATTGGGGAGTGTAGTCCCGCTTCGAAGCGGTTTTCACCTGCTAAGCAGGCAGTGATAATTTGTATTGCGTAATAGTATTTGTTACATTTTTCGATCGCTCGCTGTCGTAAAATGTAACAATAACTCAGGATGTGTTGATTTCATTCTTTCTAAAATAAATTAAAACACTAAGTCGCATCACCATTGAAATAAATAATTCTGATCAAAATTCTAAATTAGATGTTAAACAAACCTCCTTATTTGATTTGACAGTAATTTTGTGGAATCCCGTGCGAATATTTTCTGGTGTAACATATTGGCAATGCGGCAGATAGCAGGGCCTTCTGCCTCACTGTCACTAGGCAATGCAGTGATGGCCTTCGCTCTTCAGTCGGCTCCTATCCCTTTGTAATATGTTTTAATACATACTTCTGGCGCTTATCTCTCGTACACATTGAACTCAAGCCGGCAGACAAATTTGGTTTTTCCCAAATGTTTGTACTGCATTGTTTGTCACCAAAATTGCCTACAGTATATTCAGGTAAGAGATAGACCGGATGTAAACAAAAGGTTCGGGTGATTTTCACGCTAACGCCGCCGTCTCGACGTAAAACAGGAGACCTCATTGGTCAATTCGCAATTAAATGCCTATGCCGAGCGGCAGAGCAGTCGTATCAAGGCAGAGTCACATACAGGTTCAGACGTGTTACGTATGTCGTGTGCATCATTGCAATTTGATATTTCTTTGGACGTTTTCGTTTGTTATCTTATTAAGCTGTTGAGTTTGTCGTTGTTATTGTTATACCTTGTTATTGATTGTTATTGTTATCAACTGCTTGCGCAAAATGCCCAGTAGTACAGATACTGCCGATGAAGTTGTAAACTCCTGTAGTCCACCTAGGAAACGCTCTAAAAAAAGACACCTGAGTGCAGAAATGAAAGAGGTCATTTTGAATATATATAAGATCGAGCGCGAGGAGAACGAGACATCAACCATCAAAGAAATTGTTGTGAAGGTTTCTCACAAAGTTGGGGTGTGTCGCGCGTGTGTCAGTGTTTAATGTGTTAAGACAATACAAAATAAATCACACCTTTTCTGAGCCAATGACCAGTAAACATCGCAAAAGTATTGTTAAATCATTGGATGAAGCTGATAAGCATGCGATTAGGAGGAAAGTGCATGAATTCTTCTTTAGGAATGAAATACCTACTATAGATAAAGTACTGCAGGAGGTAAATGGAGATACAACGTTGCCAAATTTCAAACGATCAACTTTCCATGCGTTACTGAAGCATTTAAATTTCAAATGGAAAAAAACGGGGTCGTAATAGTTTACTACTGGATAGAGAAGAAATTGTGCTATGGAGGAGGGATTATTTAACAAAAATTGGGAAATATAGAAATCAAAACAGTAAGATTTATTACCTTGATGAAACGTGGATAAACGCAGGACACACTACAAGCAGTGGCGGCTCGTGAGGTAGTGCCACGGTGCCATGGCACTACCTTGTCTTCTTCAAAAAGAATATTTTTTCAATCTTCAATGTTTTACTTTATTTTCTGCTTTTTCATTTTTTTTTGGTATAAATTATATGAAGTGACAACACTGACAACGTGACAACACCGCAAGCACCCGAACCACGCGACGAACGAAAGCATGCCTTGACCTTGACGTCATCAACTTGTGCCAATTTTGGGCCGGCCCAAATAAAAAGAGAGAAATTTTACTAGCATCGCATACGAGCGACAGAGATAACGCTACCCTACACATTTTTATATGAGGTGAATAGCGAAAGACAAGTATAATTTGTGCCAGGCACATCATCAGTCGTAATTCGTTATCAAGTGATATCGGCGGTGTTTTTGTTCGGTCGGTCGTTTCGTTATGATTACGTCTAGTGCTGATTTCGGTCTTTTTTTACCTGAAAAGTGAAAAATACCTTTTTTGTTTTAGTACGTCTAGTGTTAATGAACTGCTCTGTTTTGTGATCATATTTTTTACTGTTTTATTAAAACTAGTGAAAATGAATAAAATCGGGATATTAAAAAACTCATTTAGTGGTTTTTCGCTGGATCAACAACTGCAAATTAAAGAATTAGGACGGCCAATACCCGATTTAAAAATTGAGAAACAAAGTGGTAGCGGACAAAAATCGCGCTGTCGCAAATTTAATAAAAATGTGTACGATAAAAACAGCTGGATATGTGGTTGTGAAGAAACGAATAAACTATTTTGTTTTGTATGTGTTCTATTTGGAGGTGACGAGACTTGGTCAAAAAAAGGTACAGACGATCTTATACGTATATGGGATAAAATGAAGACCCACGAAAAATCTAAAGTCCATATGAATAATGTTTTTAGCTTTTCTATTCTTGGTAAATTAAATATAAGGACTCAACTCAATTCGGCTTATCGCAATGATCTAATTAAACATAATAATCAAGTGGATAAGAATCGATATGTATTGAATAAAATTATTAATTGTATAAGGTTTTGTGGAGCATTTGAGTTAGCCTTAAGGGGTCACGATGAAAAGGAAAATTCGGAAAACAGAGGCATATTTAAGGAGCTGGTGAATTTTAGCGCCGAATTAGACAACGAATTGAAAGTCCATATTCAAACTTTTCAAGGGTACCTCAAAAACAACTCAAAACGAGCTTCTTGAGTGCATGCTAGATGTTTATCATGAAGAAGTTAAGAAGGAGATTGCAAATTCTCCTTTTGTTGCAGTAATTGCCGATGAAACGACTGACGTAGCCTGTGAATTTCAGTTAGTTATTATTTTCAGATATTTGTGTAAAGGACAACCAGTTGAGAGATTTTGGAGATTTTACGTCCCCGACGGACACGATGCCAAATCAATCGCTGCATGCGTTTTAAGTGTTGTAAATCCATTACTAGATCAAAATCCAAACAAATTAATAGCTATGATGGTGCGTCTGTTATGAGTGGTGAATTGAATGGCGTTCAAAAAATTATTAAGGAAACTTATCCACTTGCAAATTATGTTCATTGCTATGCACACCAGTTAAATCTAATTATGACAAGCGCATGCTCTGTCAATAAGCAGGCTAGAATATTTTTCCATAATTTATCTGGATTGTGCTCTTTTTTTTCGACGTCTCCTCAAAGAACAAAAATTTTGGATGAAATAGTTAATTGCAGATTGCCAAGATCTTCCCAAACACGTTGGAATTTTCAGTCACGAGGTGTTCATACAGTTTATGAAAATAGGAAAGACCTGATTGAAGTTATGGACAACTTCACGCGATTCTTCGTCGATTAATCAAGCCAGTGGGTACAAATTAAAGCTGCAAGATACAAATTTTGTATTTTGGCTAAGTATATTCCATAAAATAATGCCACATGTTGAAGTTGTCTTTAACCAATTACAAAAAGTATGCACCGATTCTGTTAAGGTGAAAAATGATTTAGAGAATTTTGAAGCAGCAATTCAAACTATACGAGAACAAATGGATAGCATTATTGACGAGATTGAACGAGTGCAGAGAGAAACTGATGAACCGGCAAGAAAAAAAAGGCAAGTTGAAGAAGGCAGCAAAAAACGGGAAGCGTTAGAAATATGCGATGCAGTATTATCGCAAATAAGAACAAGATTTAACTTTTCTGGACATTTAGTTGCTTCTAATTTATTTGTGTCTGAAAAGTTTTCTGTTTATAAACATCAGTTTCCTGAAGCACATTTAAATGACACATGCACACAATTTTCATTTTTAGACAAAAACAGGCTTAAAACTGAGTTACAAGTATTATATCAGAGAGAAGAATTGAGTACTACTTCTGGAGCTGTTCCACTATCCATTTTATTGAACGAGGAAGGATTAAATTGCACGTTTCAAGAAACTCTTAAGCTCTTAAGTATTTTAATCACTATACCGATGTCAACATCTGAAGCAGAACGCTCTTTTTCAATGCTGAAACGGATTAAAACTTTCCTCAGAAACACAATGAAGGAAGAAAGGCTTAGTGCTTTAGGAATGCTGTCTGCAGAAAAACATTTTGTTAGTGGCATTGAAAATTTTAATAATAAGGTAATCGAAAACTTTGCTACCAAAAAAGAAAGAAGAATGGACTTCATGTATAGAAAACTTTGAAGTTATAGGTACTTCTCCACACTTGTTTTATAATTTGGTGCGCGTGTGTAAATAGTTTTATTTTTGATTTTTTTTTGGACATATAGATTTATTGAACCTCAAGAACTTTGACCACTAACTATCAGGGGTAAGTTATAAGTTATTCTTTACAATTTTGAATCGATTCAAAATTATGGCTTCCATTCTGGCACTACCTCACTGAATTGGCACGAGCCGCCACTGACTACAAGTAAAGTATGGGTTGATGATTCTGTAACTTCATCCAGGAGGGCCTTTCTAGATGGACTGTCCACCGGATTAAAAAATCCAGCAGGTAAATACGAGTAATAGACAACAATCGGATGTTTTTCAAACCTTGGGAACAAGGTTCTAAACATTAATTCCACGGGGCAGATAAAACATATTACAAGTAACAAAACTTTTATAACTTTCGATAAAATGCGTGGATGTTTTATTGTCATTTTCATTTGTTAGAACTTTTTTATAAACTTAAAAAAAGTTACTAAGTTTTATATTGTGTACCGTTCCTAATATTTCTAATCATTTTAATTCATACTTTAAGCTTTATAAAGTTATAATTTGTTAATATTAATAGTTGCGCGTATTTCAGGTTCTTGATCATTCATTTTTTAAAGGTTTATAACTTTAAATTAAATTGTGAAGCGCTGAGTAATCATACGACGTTCAATATTCTTTCTTTCAATATGACTAAATAATCCCAATTATAGCAATCTGATACTCATGTCTCAATATTTTTTCGCTGAATGTGATGAAAACATTTGAAAAAGGTTCGCTTATTGAAATAAATCTACACCAGTTAGTACTTCGATTTCCAGGTAAAGGGAAAAGGCTCATTATCTGCCATATTGGCAGTGAGGATGGATTTCTTGTTGACGGTCTGTGGTGCTTTGAGTCTAAGAAAACTGGAGATTACCACGAGGAAATGAATGGCGAATCGTTTGAACAGTGGTTTTCAAAAATTTTACCGAACTTAGAGGAAAACGCAGTAATTGTGTTGGATAATGCGCCTTATCATTCTCGAAGAATGGAGAAGGTCCCAACAACGGCTCCAAGGAAAGTTGGTGTTCAAAATTGGCTCCGCTCGAAAAATATCAACTTTGAAGAAGCAATGCTGAAAGTACAATTATTAAGAATTGTCAAGGATCACAAGGCGGAATATCAAAAATATGCCATTGACGAAATGGCAGCAAGTCAAAATAAAACTGTGCTCCGTTTACCTCCATACCATTGCGAGCTCAATCCCATTGAGCTCATATGGGCAGAGGTTAAAAATTATATAGCTAAGCACAATACAACTTTTAAATTTTGTGACCTCAAAGGACTTTTCAAAGAAGCACTAGAATTAATAACAGCGCAAAAATGGGAAAACTGTATTAAGCACGTGAAAGACAAAGTTGAAAAGAGAATGTGGGAACTGGACAATGTTTTAGAGGAACAAGTCGAGCCATTCATTATTGACGTTGGTGCTTCAGGCAGTAGCGATGATGAAAGCTCATCAAGCTCATCTTTCCAATAAAAGATGTCGTTCATCAAATTCGGTAAATTATAAGTAATTATAAAGCTACTGTATTTTTTAATTAATTATTGACATTTTTGAACCCATTTTGGCAAAACCTATTCAAGAATCTACTTTCTGACAATGTTCAACCATGCACATTTTTTTACGTTTTGAAAGTTTAAATTTGGTTACATATTTACCTAGAAATCAAAAAATATACTAATCAATATTCTAAAAGCAATTTTAAGAGATATACGATTATTTTTAATTTAGGCTAATTTAAACGCCATTTTGAGATTATATTCGACTGTATTTCACCAAACATCAGGCGGCATCCGAAGCTGGAAATCGAAGCGAAAATTTTGAAACCCTTATGTATATTTACATCATTATATATTTCTTACCCCACCCCCACATGATGCTATATCCATCACCAATCGTATACACATCGAATTGTCCTAATTTACTACAAAGTTACGCAAAGCAGCATCTACTATCTAAAATATGTACTGCGTGACTCTTAATACGTCTCTGCCGAATGTTACAGCGTTCGATGATCACCTGGTCTTGTTTATGTCCGGTCTATCTCTTATCTGAATATACTGTAGTTTTAGTGCATACTTACAGGTGGAAACATATACCATCATACGGATTGTGCCGGTCTTTGCAAATTACCTAAGAGGTCTTGAAATCGTCTAACATCATAATTATCTGCAAACACCCACGTTTTTTAAATAATACTATCTATACGAATTTAATGAGAAAGCTCTCAAAAAATTGACAAACAAACGTGATGCAAGAGATTCAAATGGTGATTAATTTGTATGTTCTGATACAATTTTGTGGTTTGATGAGTTTCAACTCGTTTGGGCCGCTAGAGATGAACTATCCGTAAAGCAGGGTTGCGAATGTTTTATATGAATGAAAAAAAATTTTGGATTGCCTAATTCTTTAGCTAGAAAAATATACTTTCTGTTTTCCATAAAACGAATCGTTTTTGAAGAAAATGGTCTTCTTTCAAAGCTGTTTTACCGATAATGATACTTTTATATAGAGAATACCAATTCCGCTATTTTGAAAATATTGAAATGGTGATAGATCAACCCCCAAGAATATCAATACCACTTTTTTATTATGGGCTACGGTGATGGTCGGTCGTAATGAACAAATTCGAATATATTGAAAGGAGTCATGTTTACAGTGCCTTGTTTGTCGCCAAAGACGCGTAGCTTCAGTGCGTACTCTCGAATCGTTTGTCTAGCAATGGCTACCAAAGTGACACCGTTGTATCAACGTAATAATTATACTTACGAGTACGTGTGGAAACATCTACCTCCATTAGGCTTGTTCTTGTCTTTGCAAATTATGTAAGAAGTATCATGTCTTGTAATCGTCACAATTACCCGCAATCACTTGCACTTTGAAAAACTAACACGAAATATGGGAATTTAGTGACAAAATGGTAAAAAAGTGGAATTATGTAAAGCGCACTTTGATCCTCACTACGGGCTACGAGAATTAGGAAGGCAAACAAATCCATGACAGACTCCTTCTACCTAGTCTGAATTCGTTGTTGGGGACAGCATTGTCGCATGTCTCTTTTCCCCAAAAACCGTTAAAAAAATAAAAGAGAAAACAAAAAGTTTTTCTAAACATAGGGCGAGGCCTTCCAAAAAAATCTTTTTTGATTCATATTCGTACAGGGAATAGAAAAAAATTGCGACATCCTGTCAAGCCTAATCTCTCTGGCGATCAAACTCATCCTTTTGCATGGTTCCGTGATTTGGGTCATCAGTCAGTTACAATGCGTTAAAAATGTCGTTGAATTGTTGATTGTTACATCAAAGTCTTAAAAAACGATTTCCAATGGCGGTATTTTGTAATCGCGAAAAATTAAGAAAATAATAATAATAATAGACGTCTTTATTTATCCACAATTACATTGTAGTATAGCCAAATGTCAGACTTATATGGCGAAGTTTAGCATGCTGCTACTCTTACACTTAACCATATAGTCTCTAGCAGATGCTCAAAAGAATACACTATCCACAAACAGATGTGGTTCATTACATCGAAAGTAAAATTTAAAAAAAGAGAAAAGGCATACTTTCTAAACCCAAATGCACCAAAAAATTATTAATCTGAATTAAAGATGGAATAAAAAAGAAATGAATGAATGATTACGTAAATTATATGTTTGGAGGGTTGAGTAATAGTGTTTTAACTTTTTGTCGAAAGACAGGTAATGAAAATTCTTTATATACTTTAGGAAGGTCATTATAAATAATAGCAACATTGTAAGAAAAACTGCGTTTAAAAAGTGTAGACGTATGCAGGGGTATTCTAATATTATTTTCTCTGAGAGTTCTACAGTGAACATCATTATTAAATGAAATTTTTTCCTTCAAGTAATAAGGTTTAGACGTGAGCAGCAATTTGTGAACAAGAACTGAATAGTGATACTTGACCATGTCATTAATTTTCAATCAGTTTAGAACGGGACATTTCGCTGATACATGATCAAATTTACGTAAGCCAAAAATGAATCGTATGCAATTGTTTTGTATAACTTGAATAACGTTTTTAGTGAAATTGTCTAAACAAGTAGTATAGTTATATATACAATAATTTAGTGACCAATGCTTCACATAGTTTTTTACGCAACTTAAAATTTAGTAAATACCTGTTTGCTATAAGAGTGCGCAGCCGTAGGTAGGTTTTCTGAGATAGACTTTTAACATGTTCAATAAACCTCAATTTTGTATCAAAAACAACACCAAGAATTTTTGCAGAATCAGAAAATTGCAACATTTGGTTATTTATCTGAATGTTCAAGAGCTGTGTTACATTGTATGTTTTTCTTTGTGCGCAAAATAATAACATTTTAGATTCTTGTGGATTAATAAGTAGATTGTGATCTAAAGAGTATTTAATTAATTTATTAACATCGTTTTGTAAAATTTGAGTAGTATTGACATGAGAATTATCAATACTTTTGCTTAAGTCGAACGTATATATGAGGAACAGAAGCGCCCCAATACAGAGCCCTGAGGTACGCCTGAGGGAATTATTGTCACTTGAGACATTTCTTGATTGAGAAAAACACACTGAGTTCTTTGATGAAGGTAACTGTCGAAAAATGAAAGGGATACACTGTCAAGACCTATGTAATTTAATTTAGCAAGAAATAATTTATTATTGATGCTGTCAAAGGCTTTCCAATAGTCTATAGTGATTATGGCTAGTGCCATTTTCTTATCTAAGGCACTTAAAATATTGTCTTGCAGATTAAGTAGGGCATATGTTGTACTATATATTTTTCTAAAACCGGACTAATTGTCGGGAATTATAAAGAATTTTTCTAGGTAAGCGGTCAATTGGAACGTTATAAAATGTGATTTTTTTGGAAGTTATGTGACATGCATCCAAAAATCATGTCACTGATTTCCGCCTGCCTGCTTGCCTGTCGATCTTTCTCCCCGCTAATCATTAGCCCTGCTATAACTTGGAAAGCGTTGGCCATAGTTATTACTTGTATGTCAAGGACGAAGAAACCTTATGGTTTTTGAAGACCTAGTGGCTTTGTAACTAGGTGCAAAACGAAAATAAATCGCTCAGACTTCGTTTTATGACATTTGCAGAAGGGGTCAAAAGTTGGCGATTGGGGTTGATGGGGGGTGGGTTATCTCAATTTTTATTCTGTTTATACGCCTCCAACCCCCAACTGTAATGATATTGATTGTTACATAGACTGTAGTGATGCACTTTTAATATTGTATGCTGATGATACAAGCATCGCGTTAAATGCACATTCACTGACAGAACTCGAATCTAAAGCAAACAACGTAGGTACTTCACAAGTTTCATAAATGGGCTTTCCGCAATAAGCTTATTAACATGTTGACTCTGTGTCAAAAAAACTGAATACAGCATATTTCGTCATCCGAAATTTGGAAAATATAGTTGAGGAACAATAAATTTGTGTATACTACTCTAGTACTCGCCCCGTCAAATATTTGATCTTCTCGAAGCAAGCTAGCTTTTGCTAACATACTCCTTCATGAACTGGTGAGACCGTTGCGTCGGAAGTGCACAGTCAACCTATTTGATGAAATTACTTATCGTCCTTTTCTATGTAGTACTCCATATGTAGCTCCTCTAACCTCAAAAGGTGAATAAAATAGTCATAGGGAAAGCCACACAGATCATAGTGGAGTCCTGAAAAATGCATTTTATTAGAATCTGAGGCCGTTTCCATAACGAAACTTTTTAACATATATGCAAATGTGCTGGATACGCTCGCGAGCGATTCCCAACAACTGCATTTTGAAGCGGAAATCCGCATTTTTACGCGGCGGTGGCCTCTCAATTGGTGCTTAAGTTGCAGACGACGCCAGTAAAAGTGGTGTATCGTTTACACTTTCCTTGGTTTATTAAGACACCGTCTACGCTCTCTCCATGCTCATTCATACATGCTGGCGCAACGATATGCAAAATAAATGTCGAGTGGATTCTTTTGGTCTCGGTTCGTTTCGTTTACAAAGTGAGGCTTATTTTGCGTAGAAAAGCCACTTTTTGAAGGTGATGTTCAGCCTTGAACATACAACACGGCCGAAGCGCAAGCCGAATATCCAGTTAATAGAAAATGTGCGATAAACTACAGTTTTGCAAAACTTCTGGCGAGTACAAGTTTTTCAACCCCAAACCTTCAGCACCTTTTGACTAAGTTTGCAGTATAACGAACACTAGCGGTGAACTCAGGCGATGTGTGGTTTTGTTGAATAGTTGTGGCAATGTACGAGTACTTTGGGCTCGATAATAATATGCAGACTGAAGAAGCTGGTACCTTATTTTCACGTGAGCTCACGATCTGTTCTGCAAACTCGTGTACCAAAATGCGAATTGATGGGTTGGGAAAACTATACACAGGTGCCTCATGTCACAATACTATGTTTCTAACTAAAGAACCCTTATTTGCGTAAACGGGGTACCACGTCTTGTGAGTTTTGGTTAAAGTTCGTGAGTTTGCGTCATAGTTCACCTGCACATCTTACGTCGTATAAATGGCAACACTGGTTTGGCGATGCCCGCTTAGTAAAGAAATATGACCTGTAACTTAACTTCCTATCCCTGATTTACCAAATCTCGCGAAGTATACAGCATTCGGATCGCTAAAGCCTTTGATTAAGGTACCCTTACCAGGTAACAATAAGTCAGCTCTTCCATTTACACTCTATGATTTTCCTGCTGTGTATTATCTATTGTAATACTTATAGCATAACAAAGTTCCGAAATCTTGCTCGGAACTATCCCATGTGATCCGAAAGGCGTTCCCAGTAGGTAAGAATGTAAAAATTTTGCAGGTTGTGCATCGCCCTCCTTTCAATTGATAAGCAAACTGTTCCTTTCCTCATAGTAGAATAAATTACATTCGAAAATGGGAACTACAACAGAGAACCACATTGTCCAAAACATTTCGATTTTTGATTTTACACTTCCAGGTATCTGATTTGCCTTATTGGTCAATTGACAAGATAGATCAGAGACAAAAACGCACAATAACTTATTTGTAATACATTATTCCGTATAATAGGAAATTCATTATGTAGACACCTACCTCTACAAAACGACTCATAGAAAGTACATGACGTCCAAAACACTGATCCAAGGAACTCACAAACTACCTGTACATCAACGTGCATTAGTTAAATTCTTAATTGTGTTTAACGTATTTTATTTTTGAATATGTTCGATGAATATACATTGAAAATCTGCAGTCAGTGTCACATATACACGATGAATTTTCGTGTTTTGGCTCTTCAATAACTCCGTTAATCTACTCGCTTTTTCTGTTTTTTTTATAGTTGGTCAAGAAGCCAAAATGAAAGATTTCTAAAAATTGTCAGATGTAACACCCTGTATATTTTTTATGAGTACCCATTTTCACAAGCTTTTTTCCAAAATAAGGCTGATGGGGGTTTGTAGGTCTGTCTTTTTACTTAAAAAAAGCACAGGGACACTTTCTTGACTTTACGACTTTACTGCGTAAGGTTGGGTAAATTCAATTTATAATCCAAGTACACCGATTCTAGCGATCTGGCCTTACCAGCTAAATATTACTGTCGTTTAAAAGGTATTGTGGAATTTCTCATTCGCCTAGATATCTGAGTCATAACCCGGCCATACGATGCCATAAACCTCGTATCAAAAAAAGCTTGTAGAAAGAGCAATCAAGGAATGTGAAAATATACATTGCGCCTATATAAGCTATCATAAAAACCGAAAAAGTGGGAGGATTGGAACAAAACAAAGATCATAGTAATTTTCTGACAAAAATTTCAGTAATCTATCTATAACAGTTGCAGAGGTGTGAGTTGTCAAAGTTGAGTGTTTTTTCCGATAGACTGCCCAATATCTCAAGTAAGTACAGCCAATGTCCTTCATTTTAAAGGGCATACCAATTTTTTTTTAATACTCCAACTACCACGAAGGCCTAAGGCCTAAGCACCCATTGGGTACCGTGGGGCTATAGGGGGATACATGGGAAAGGGGGAACGCCACACGGACTCTGGCGAGGGAACACGTGTGCATGCAACATGCACACATTCTGGCTCTACCTACGAGATCCGCCGGGTGGTACCTCAGCGTTCGACAGTCAGAGACCATCTACCATCTACGGACAATCACAACAGCCATAGCCAAGAGAAAAATTTCTCCTGGGACGGGACTCGAACCCGCACAGCGCACGGCGACTGATCAGGAGTCTACTACTGCGGCCACCGCTGCTGCCTATTGGGGCTCCTTTCAAATGTAGGGTCTTCTACTTGAACAAATGCATGTTTGGGTCAGCAGTTATGCATCACACTGTAGTGTACAGACAATAATATTTTCCAATTCTGGACCATACCATAATAACGGAGTTATCGACCAAGTCCACACCTTAGACTCCCCCTGTATATCTGACCGATGGGTGGCTGGCATTTAATTATTTTGTCATACATATTCGTAGCTAATTTTTTCTCAGAGGTTCTAAATTGTGCCGAACATAATCCTTTACGAACTGATGACAGGGTTGCGTTAAACGAGCAGAATCAACCTCCTTGACACCATTTTTTTCCATAGAAAAAGCGCTCTATGCGAAATTATTCAATCAACTATTTTAGTTTTGTAATTAACACACATACGTAGATCCGTGAAGCTAGTATTTACTATGCCTGGTTACCATTTCATGTCAATTTATTTTTTTTTCTTTCTCTGTTTGAGTAAAATACTTGATGACTGCAACCTCTAGAAAACTTGAACCATCAACGCTCGTTACGACCCTTTTATATGAGTAATAGATAAACAAAATGAAAAATGCTCCCAGCCGAAGTGATACCCTCATTATATTTATAGCTATACGAACTTTCCGCACAATACATACAAATGTGACCCATAACGACTACAAAGGTGGCACATCAGCCATCAACGCACGCAATGCTAGATACTAAAATAAACGACCACAAATAAATCACTTAGCATTAGGTAAAACTCGGACGAGCAACGAAAAGCGCAGAGGGGGAAATATATGAAAAATTATGGCGGAATTTTCTATCGCGACCTCGAGATTTATGGGGGAGTAACGGAGGAAAGAGCACAAAGAAGACGAGCAGTAGGGCAAAAGTTAAAGGGAATAGATCCCGATGACAGGGACGGACCCGGAGGGGAGGAAGGGACTGCCTTGGAACAGGTCGCTTTATCGCTGGAAATGTCCTTTCGCAAAAAGTTGAGGATAAGGGCCCCTTAACTACACAGGAAGTGTTTTTGATTCCATACCATTGAATTCTGCACCAAATATGTTGTATTGTGCGTTGACATTATGGCGTTCTGATAGACGAGCCTTTTTGAGTATCTGTAATACAGATAAAAGATACAAAATACGTATTTTCAACTTTCTTAAAGTTGTATTTGCGTCGTGTATTTGGATACCTTTCATTTGATATCTTAGTATTTGGTAAGTGCTACGTGCGCTAAAGCACTTTTAGTAGTAGTTACCTATGCATTTCTATGCATATCTCACTCTTAAAGCTTCAGTCTAATGTCAAAAATATGTGAAAAGAAACGTATACTGACTGAAATACTGAAAAATAATGGATATACTAAACAAAAATCGGAGACTTTAGACAATATTGGAGGTGATGGGTGAAATAAGTCAAAAGTAGAATCTAATCACATTTTCTTAGAGGACCGATTCTGCAAGTGGCGAAAACTGTGAAAACATGGGGTCTACTGGCAGCACCGCTGGCCTAGAAGCACTGCAATACCTAAATAATAAACGTACGACCATAAAGGGCCTGAACTCTTACCGTACAATAAAAAAAATAGTTTTCAAATATAACCAAATTATGCCCATGTGGAGTGACCCCTTTTCGGTAATAAAGTCGTTATTGGAAAAAATGAGTGAAGTAATGTTTAAAAAACTGATACTACTGGTCTCAATTTAAACCTTATAAGCATGACATTTTTCGCACTTTTCAGATCAATATATAAATAGTTCATGTAACAACATAAATTCTCAATAAAATTAGGTAGTGAAATATTTTATCTTCAACAAGTATTTAAAAGGTACATATTTTGTGTATAGTATATCAAATACCATTCCATAAAGTATTTTGATATATGATTTATGAAATACTCATTTGAAAAGTATATTGTATTGTATTGTGTACCTTTGTACATCACTGCGTTTTGACGACCCATGTGATACGGACTCTTCGCGTAAGGATCGCACAGCTTCACTTCCAGAACCGAAAAACATCTGCCATGCCGGCCTCTCGCGCTCTCTCCTGCATGTTTCCCTGCATCCAAGGCGGTACTACCTTAAAAATTTTAACACCATACGGCTGTTAGGGTCAAAACTGCGACTCCCTCCTCATACAAGTTGCACAACAATCTTACGTTTACTTCGTAGGAGTTAGCAACCTCTTTGAAAGCTTTTATTTAACCTGGCCTATTAGTGTGTTAGTATGTGTGGGATACACCTTGTAGCTAAACGAACGAGATTTTTATAGTTCCGCTAGCAGTTAAAAAATTGAATCAACGAGATATCTTTAACTTCCTTGTAGTAGCAGCTCTACATCGTTTGGGAAAGTTCGGACTTCGTTGATGCAGGTCAGTATAATGCGCACATACCTCATATCTTCCAAATGACTTTGATAGCTCCCTCGATGGATTGAAAGCACGCAATAATTGAGGTTAAAGCGATATTTTAGTGTAGTTTCACGATTACATGGATAAATTAGCAATGTGTTGCACTTAAATTAGTGGTTTTCTAATCTAGTTGGCGGGCCCACAAAGCAGAAACTTCCCGCTAACGGTAAAGTGGTGAGACCCAAAGTTGCTATTTGGCAACACATAAAATGATGAAGTTGCAAGCTGTTCATTATACGGTATGTTTTCACTACATAACTGTAAGATACTAGGCATGCCAACTTTTTGACTTTGTGCTCCATTTGGACTGTATCCATGACAGTGTAAACTTGTACTAAATCAAGAAAGGGTTATATTAGAGACTCTGGACACATTTCTTGACTTGATATTCCTGTTCAGCATTACCGCACATTTATTGACCGATATTTATACTTTACTTCAGTTTACTCATTTATTTTATTACTAATCTGTGGTTCTAAACTCATCCACCTCCTCAAAGATCTTTTTTCCTGTGTTCACCATTAGTTCTAATTTTGCTTGATAATCTCCCAGTTGTGAATCTATAATCTTCTCTAGTCTTAATTCAAGCAATGTTGATAACATTTTACATACTACATCCAATAGCGAGTCTCCTCTGTAGTTTTTACAATCAGCCTTTTTCAGTAATGTCGTAACAAGTACTAGTTCCCAATCGCTAGGCATTTTTTCTTTTCTCCATATTCTTAGGTGTAAGCATGGGCAATGCGAAATACTTAAATTCAGAGTTGAGGATATACAATACGGTCTTTCATGATTTTTTTCTTTGAGTATTATAGTCTAAGGGAGAGAAAAACTGTAACCACAAAAATTTGAGATTTCCGATTATTGGGATTTTTTATGTTTTGCGATGTCTAAAATACGTAAGACCATATCATTTATTTCCGTTGGTTCATCTGTGTGTTACTCACGCAGTTTTGGAAACAACTGCACAGATTTGGAGAAAAATTGGGGAGACATGCTGTAGGATCATGGTAGGTAAGACTACTCCATTTTTAAAGAAATTCGTAGCGGCATTAGGAAAAACGAATAGCTTCAGTCAGTTCCCAATGTACTTGTAAACTTTGCAGCCTCTTGAAAGTTTTTGGGCATTATCAAATGCTTTTTTAGAGAGGCTACAATTTTAAAAAAAAACCATGTTTTGTTTTCGTCGTTTAGGATTATTTCGTGATAGAGCGTAATTAAACACATGATTATGAAGCTCAAATATTTTGATTCTACATCAGTGCTTCAGCAGGGCTTACAAGTATAAATAATAACAAAGATTTTCACTTTGTAGGTATGTATGAAAAATTTAAAAATAGGCGTAACGTGAATGCCTGGGAAGTAGTGAGTCAATCTACTTGACACTAGTTTTCCGGTAAACTTTTATATTAGGATTATTTCGTGATAGAGCGTAATTAAACACATGATTATGAAGCTCAAATATTTTGATTCTACATCAGTGCTTCAGCAGGGCTTACAAGTATAAATAACAACAAAGATTTTCACTTTGTAGGTATGTATGAAAAATTTAAAAATAGGCGTAACGTGAATGCCTGGGAAGTAGTGAGTCAATCAACTTGACACTAGTTTTCCGGTAAACTTTTATATTAAGTCATCTACAGCTGGAGACTATTTCATTGTGTCATGATCTTTTGCCTCTTTTGCAGTACCAAGTCATCGTTGTGTCATAGAAATCCTAACATAGTAATTATAATCACTTTTAATTTCGTAAAGCTTATTTCAGCTGTTGCAGTTGTCATCGGTAGCATCAAAAATAGTAACATAACCTGCTATATAAGTATAAGAGCCTCCTAGAAGCGATTTGTTCGCTCAGTGTGCATTCTGATTGCTAAAGAAACTAGAGACAGCAAGACATCATGTCGAACAAGGCACATCCCATTCAGTCCTGAAAAAGGGAATTCAAAAAAGGGACCATTCTTGACTTTAGTGCGCACCCTGAGGCGTGTGAGGGTGCATATTAAGCACGCCTAAGTGCTATGTCAAATATTCACCAGCCCTGAAATGGGCTAGGCGCCGATACGCGCATACCAAATGAAATGAAATCAACCCGAACACATCGAACAGCAGAGCTGTGAGGATGTGCCCTTTCTCCATTTGCGCTTGTGCTGCCTTTGTGGAAGCTTTGCGGCAACCCTTGAGATAGGTTGCCTGATCGATAGTCATTCTGTTTTCGGAATTAGTGTTCTAAATGGCTCATCGATTGTTGTGAAAATGCAAAACGTCAATAGGGTAGCACGATTTCTATAAACGTATAATTCGGAGATGGAATTGAGCCCCATGCTGATAGTGCAATAATGCATGTATTGCAATGCATGCAATGTAGTATCCGTTAGATATCCACGTATTGACCGCGCATCTATCGCACACTTACCTCTCTCCGGTACGTAAAACACACTGACAGAAGAGGCTTTACTGAGAACCAATAAATACTGACCAACGGATTCGGCAACGTAGAAAGGTAACGCAGAAAATGAACTGACGGATGAACTCACACGGGACCGATCGTATCCACACCCTTTACAGGCCCAGAATCTGCCTTGGGGGTGCCGAAGAGCACAACAAGGAACCAAGTCGAAGAATGGGTAAGAAACTAGCACAAGGAATATTGGCACTTAGTGACTGGATGCAGGCACGGCAAAGAATTTATCTCGGGACCACGGATGCGAAATTGCTCTCAATGGGTAGAAACCAACTCCGTGTAGCTACAGGCCTTCTAGCACAACATAATGACCTGAAGGAACTCCTGCGCAAAATAGGGCTGTATGATGGAACAAAGAGGGAACAGAATCAACCTTACTTGTCTTATGTAGAACCGAGGGAGTTTAAAACAGTATAAGCAGGCAGGTAGGAACTATAAATTCAAGAAGCAAAGTACAATAAGCCCAAGAGGCGACAGTGTCATCGGGAACATTGGTCGGACGGGTTCCAGAGAAGAAAAAAAAGCGAAGTCGGACTATGTAGAACGAATAAACTTACAATTTGCTTGCGACCAAAATTGCGTAGTCAGTAGTCAGGTTACAAGCTCATACTACAAATCGAATAGGCTTAAGCCGCCAGCTTGACAATTGTTGGCATTTCCCATTCAAGTAGTATGTTTCCGCTCAAACATATAAATGTGCCTGGGTTCCATAGAATCCTAGTGCTCCAGAAAAAGAAAGATTTCTGTAATATGCAAAAAGCAGTTTAAGCTGAGTGATGGCACATCTTTTTACAGACTTGTGTCATTGGCGTCAATGGCCAATCAAAACTTCCACTTTGAGTCTTACCTATCTTAATTTTGGATCTGAGATTTTTTTGTGAAATATATTTAGTTTATAAATAACAATTTTACGTTCCCATTTTAGAGCCACGCAATTCTATTCAGGAAGCTCAGTAAGCCCCAAAAGGTCAGTGAATATCACAATATTTTTTATACCAAAGCAGCCGCGCAGGCAGTAGCCTAAACAGAAGGGTGCATTTCCGCACACCATTCAAAAACTAGTCCGTGAAGTTGTACTTTTTTTGTGCTAATTCTACAGCGTTTTGTTATCCTTAGTATTATACGTTAAGCAATAAATGCTATCTAACATGGATCAGAATAGGTGTAATAAAATGCAAATTGTTTTCAAACTTTTTATACATAAATATGACAAACCAATGTCTCTTATAGAGAGTTCGGACATGTTTAATGTTACAGAAGCTGTTCAAAATGTCCTCCATTATTGGTTATGTACATTGTTGTTCTTAAATTAATGTGTCATGTTGAGCGGCAGACCGTATCCGTGTCAGGCCTAATTTCGTCCGCAGTGGTATGGATCCATTTCAAGGGGGGTGAGGTATGATATTGTAGGGGGTGGGTTTGTCGATAAAAGTAGCTCAAAAATATCCCTCTCAAATATCGGTATGTCATGACCAAACATATTGTATATATATATAATTAACTGTTAATTGGGAAAATCGGCAAAACTCTTAGGCTTAAGTTGACTCTTTTGACGATAAAATCACGTGTGATATTTTTAACTTGTTCGGGTGGATTGATATTTTTAACATTGAACGAAGGTATCTGTCGTTTTACAACAAGCCCAATGTCCCCGTCCTTTTGTTTTTATACTGATTATAATTTCGATCTTCTCTACGTTCGTTCTGAAACACCTTGTGGCTGCAACCTCACCGACGAGTAAGTTGTCTGACAATTTAAATCTGTCCTGTTTTCTTTGCTAGCATCACAATTGTGTTTTCAGAATCCTGATGAAGGCTCCATAGAGAATGCCGAAAGCTTGATTTTATCGTCATAAGAGTCAACTTAAGCCTAAGAGTTTTGCCAATTTTCCCAATTAACAATTAATTGTATTTTGTAACCTACTAGTCGCTGGTTTTGGCAATGACTACCGCTCATATATATATATATATATATATATATATATATATATATATATCTTGAGACGTGGTCATTGTCGTCTAGACCAGTTAGGTGAAAAATTAAAGCTTCCGCCTTTTGTTGGGTACTTCGACAAAATTTAAGCAAAGAGGACTCTTTATACTTTTTTTTAATTCTCTCTAGCTTTCAATGGACTTTGCCATCATCATCAGGAGCTGCAATTACAATGATAACAGTAGCAACAAAGGTGTAAAATGAATTTAAATTGACTCAACTTACAGTAGTATGTGAGGATGTTGCTAATTGTTGTTTACGTATAGGATGAGGGAAACGTCCAGTAACATGGTGAGAGCTGGATAGATTGTACAATAGTACAAAAAGTACAATACTTATATAAAATATGACAAGAACAAGTTAAAAACAGATTAAAAATTATTTAAAAAATTAGAGCATTACATCGTGAAGCCACTTGATGATTGCACAAATTAGTGGTCATGGAATGATGAGTGACATGAAACCCTTTGACAGAAGGCCGAAGGATGTCAATGTCAGTATTGAAAGATGGAACGAATTGTGGGCGTGTGCCAAAACGTTGCCAAATCACTTCAGATGATGAGATTTTCAGAATTTTATGTTAGAATTTGTTAAACCGACCAGAGGCAGTTGAATAAACTATATTATTATTAATGGGAATTTGAATTAACAATTATTAATAAATCGTGAGGAGAGAATTATTATATTTTGAGTGGAATGAAATTTACTGGTGGAATCGGCCAAAACACAGATTCTAATTATGGTTGTGAAGAGTTGAAATTTGGGGAGATATGTAAGTTCTCCAATTTTTCGCAGTTTAGCAAATATGAGTAAATGACACTCAGTTGTTTAACATCTGTCTTTTTGTTGATACAGTTGTTATTCATGAAAATGTGGGACATTTCCAGGAATAAACGTTTGGAAAGGTGTTTTTCTTTATCAAGAACTTTGATACTTGTGTAATTCATAGAATGCCCTGTTGTGTTAACATGAGATGCTAGAGCGCATCTTTCAGGATGAAGCCTAGCATCACTTTTGTGTGATGTAATCCTTCCTTTAAGAGATCTGGAGGTCTGACCTATGTATATTTGGTTGCAGTTGTTGCAATTGATGGAGTAGACTGTGTTGGTTAAGCCAAGCAGCGGGACTTTGTCTTTCATTTTTGAAAAAATGCAGTTTATAGTGAGGTCGGATTTGCAAGCAATTCGAAAGTTCAAAGGACTGCACAATCTGATCAGCTTAGGGGTCAGTTCCTTGATGTAGGGCAGGACAGCAAAACCAGGTCTGGAGTCCGGGTTGGTGCTTGTACTGTTAGGATTGATGTTATTATTGGGAATTACATCAGTTCTATTATTAGGGGTTGTGCGACTATTACCGGCATCACCAGAGTTCGGCAAAATATTGGAAGGTGAACTAAAAATGATCTTGTTAATCAGACACTTCGGATAACCATTATTGATGAACAGTTTTGATAGTTTACGTAAATTTGAGGTGTGGAAGGTATTATCTGAGATGCTGATTACCCTTGTTTTCATCTGTTTTACCAAATTGATTTTAATCCCTAGCTTATGGTATGACCTGAAATTGAGAAACCGACCTGAGGCCATAGGTTTCTGGTACCAGTCTACCAATAAACTGTTGTTGTTGGTGCGAATGAGTCTTGTGTCTAGAAAGGGGACAGACAGGTTCTCATCTTCTTTTTCAATGGTAAATTGGATGTAGGGGTCATAGCTGTTGAATTCTCTGACAATACCATCCAGACCTATGGAAGGGAGGCATAAAATAATAGAATCTACGTATTTTTTTATGAAGAAGAGGTTATAGGGTAGTGTCGGAATAACAGTATCAAGCAGATCATCCATGACATATTCTGCCAAAATTGGTGACAGAACAGATCCCATAGGACAACCATGTGTTTGAGAATATATTTTGTTGTTGAACGAGAAATAATTGTTATGAAAAAGGAATGTTATAATGTTGGTGAAAGATTCTAGAGATATGTTGCAGATTGACAATACCAGCCGATCATATTATCGCCAGTCTTGATGTGGTGTCGCTATTCAGCAACATCTATCTGGATGCATGTACAAGAACTATTAATAAACACTGGAATGAGATAAGTCAACACTGCAACATATCTCTAGAATCTTTCACCAACATTATAACATTCCTTTTTCATAACAATTATTTCTCTTTCAACAACAAAATATATTCTCAAACACATGGTTGTCCTATGGGATCTGTTCTGTCACCAATTTTGGCAGAATATGTCATGGATGATCTGCTTGATACTGTTATTCCGACACTACCCTATAACCTCTTCTTCATAAAAAAATACGTAGATGACATTATTTTATGCCTCCCTTCCATAGGTCTGGATGGTATTGTCAGAGAATTCAACAGCTATGACCCCTACATCCAATTTACCATTGAAAAAGAAGATGAGAACCTGTCTGTCCCCTTTCTAGACACAAGACTCATTCGCACCAACAACAACAGTTTATTGGTAGACTGGTACCAGAAACCTATGGCCTCAGGTCGGTTTCTCAATTTCAGGTCATACCATAAGCTAGGGATTAAAATCAATTTGGTAAAACAGATGAAAACAAGGGTAATCAGCATCTCAGATAATACCTTCCACACCTCAAATTTACGTAAACTATCAAAACTGTTCATCAATAATGGTTATCCGAAGTGTCTGATTAACAAGATCATTTTTAGTTCACCTTCCAATATTTTGCCGAACTCTGGTGATGCAGGTAATACCCCTAATAACAGAACTGATGTAATTCCCAATAATAACATCAATCCTAACAGTACAAGCACCAACCCGGACTCCAGACCTGGTTTTGCTGTCCTGCGCTACATCAAGGAACTGACCCCTAAGCTGATCAGATTGTGCAGTCCTTTGAACTTTCGAATTGCTTGCAAATCCGTCCTCACTATAAACTGCATTTTTTCAAAAATGAAAGACAAAGTCCCGCTGCTTGGCTTAACCAACACAGTCTACTCCATCAATTGCAACAACTGCAACCAAATATACATAGGTCAGACCTCCAGATCTCTTAAAGGAAGGATTACATCACACAAAAGTGATGCTAGGCTTCATCCTGAAAGATGCGCTCTAGCATCTCATGTTAACACAACAGGGCATTCTATGAATTACACAAGTATCAAAGTTCTTGATAAAGAAAAACACCTTTCCAAACGTTTATTCCTGGAAATGTCCCACGTTTTCATGAATAACAACTGTATCAACAAAAAGACAGATGTTAAACAACTGAGTGTCATTTACTCATATTTGCTAAACTGCGAAAAATTGGAGAACTTACATATCTCCCCAAATTTCAACTCTTCACAACCATAATTAGAATCTGTGTTTTGGCCGATTCCACCAGTAAATTTCATTCCACTCAAAATATAATAATTCTCTCCTCACGATTTATTAATAATTGTTAATTCAAATTCCCATTAATAATAATATAGTTTATTCAACTGCCTCTGGTCGGTTTAACAAATTCTAACATAAAATTCTGAAAATCTCATCATCTGAAGTGATTTGGCAACGTTTTGGCACACGCCCACAATTCGTTCCATCTTTCAATACTGACATTGACATCCTTCGGCCTTCTGTCAAAGGGTTTCATGTCACTCATCATTCCATGACCACTAATTTGTGCAATCATCAAGTGGCTTCACGATGTAATGCTCTAATTTTTTAAATAATTTTTAATCTGTTTTTAACTTGTTCTTGTCATATTTTATATAAGTTTGACTATTGTACAATCTATCCAGCTCTCACCATGTTACTGGACGTTTCCCTCATCCTATACGTAAACAACAATTAGCAACATCCTCACATACTACTGTAAGTTGAGTCAATTTAAATTCATTTTACACCTTTGTTGCTACTGTTATCATTGTAATTGCAGCTCCTGATGATGATGGCAAAGTCCATTGAAAGCTAGAGAGAATTAAAAAAGGTATAAAGAGTCCTCTTTGTTTAAATTTTGTCGAAGTACCCAACAAAAGGCGGAAGCGTTATATATATATATATATATATATATATATATATACAATTAATTGTTAATTGGGAAAGTGGCAAAACTCTTAGGCTCTTTTGACGATAAAATCAATCTTTCGGCATTCTCTATGGAGCCTTCCTCAGGATTCTGAAAACCCAATTGTGATGCTAGTAAAGAAAACAGGACATATTTAAATTGTCAAACAACTTACTCGTCGTTGGGGTTGCAGCCACAAGGTGTTACAAAACGAACGTAGAGAAGATAGAACTTATAATAAGTATAAAAACGAAAGGACGGAGACATTGGGCTTGTTGATAATGAGATACCTTCGTTACATGTTAAAAATATCAATACACCCGAACATATTAAAAATTATTAAACTTGAGAAGACATTTCAGTGAAACAATCGGAATGCAGTCTCTAACCTCCTACTTCAGCTACACGTGGAGAGGGGGACGGCACGGAAAGATAATGCGTCGACAGATGACAAGTGATTGACGCGATGGACGGTGGAACTGTAAACCTCATTGTCCAATTTGGGTATGAAGTATACGAGGGACGCTCGGTAAACCTCCACCCAAATTACTAAAATGCTGAATTAATTTGTTTTGGAAAAATGTGTAGTTCATATGAGTGTACGAATGTGAGACAGTGTTGACAAGCTACTCAGCACTGGAGAATCAACCAGGACCAAAAGAAGTCCTTAATCACTTATAATTCTGTCTCTCCAAAGTTTTATGCTCTTCCCAAAATACACAAACCTGTACTGTCGGTAAGACCGATTGTGGCTTCTGTTGAATCAGCCACACTAGCTTTACCTTCATTAATTGCAGATACTCTGAAGTCATGTTATTGCGAGTCTAGATGTAGATTCACTGTTCAGCAATGTGTATTTAGAAGCTTGCATCAGATCCATCAAAAAACATTGGGATCAAATTTGCCAATACAGCAACCTAACTCTGGATTCTTTCATCGATATCGTAGAGTACCTTTTCTAGAACAATTATTTTACTTTTAACAAAGTGTTTTCACAAACACATGGTTGCCCCATGGGCTCTGTGTTGTCCCCAATTTTGGCTGCTCTCATATATGCAATCAAGTGCTGTGTATTTAAATCGCTTCATCTGATTTGCTGATGTTGCCCGGATGGTTTTAGATTTCAGTGAATTCTCTATACAGATGCATTAGCTAAGACATGTGTATCTTCGAATTTAACAACAGAAACTTATCGCTCGGGTTACCTATCCTATTTTCTGCTTGGATCCACTATCCTTCTTTATGAGCATATTGTACATAACTTTCCTACTTTTTGCTATATACCTTTCTCGGCATCTTTTGGGCTTGAAGTACCACGGCAAGTGGCTATAACCGGCCGCGTGGTTGTGGTTATTTTTTTTTATAGTTTATTGTCCTATTATGATTACATGATATAAGACTTGTCAATATCAATTTGAGGGTCATATATGCGTTTGAGCAAATATGCCAGAAAAATACTTATAATTATAAAATAAATAAGGACATTACAATTTACAAACGTTTTAAAAGGTTAAATCACATTATAGGTACAGGTACAGTGCAAGAATCGTAATCAGTAACGGCAAAAATATATACATATACAGCGACTTTTTTTATCACAAAAAATTTTCGTCTAGCCGGTAAAAATCATTGAAGCTGATACAAAGAAAAGAAAAGCGGTAGGAGAATCTGTTAGAAATACATAATATATACGTATAAACACAATAAACATCGAGCAGTGAGGACAAATGGTTAAAAGCTTAAAAAGAAAACATACATACTTTCGTTAAAACTCGAATAAAAAGTGAAATTAACATACATTTACTCCACGATAATAGACAATTCACTGATAACGAAATGATTAACAGCTTAAAAGAATTTAAAAAACAGATACTTTCATGTGTTAGTAAAACTCATGTAGAGAGTAATAGCATTTTTCAACCAGATATTTCCTGAGATGTTTTTTCAGCGCAAGGATATTAGTGCTTCTCCGCAACTCACTCGGCAGATTATTGTATACCTTAGTGCACGCTAGAGTGGGAGATTTTTGGAATAGGGCAGAGTTATGTGTCGGTATACTCAGATCATGCCCTATTCTAGTGTTGTATTGACTATTAATGGCGTTGTTACGAACAAATCTATTGCTATGTTCAAATGCGAAGATGGCACATTTGTAGATATAGATGGAAGTTAATGTAAGCAGATTATAGCGTCTAAATATTTCTTACAAGAGTCCCTCTTATTAATATTAAAAATTAATCGAAGAACTCTTTTCTGCAGGATGAATAATCTGTTAATCATTGTTGCCTGTCCCCATATGATTATATTGTTAGTGAGGTGAGAATAAACTAGCGCGTAGTACATATCTAAGAGTGAGTTTAGATGGATGTTTTAATTTCAATATTGCAAAATAAGCACTGTTAATTTTGTTGCAAATGTGATTTATTTGTGGTTGCCAGCTTAACTTACTATCAACATGAGTTCCTAAGAAGACAGTTTGATCTGAAAAGCTATCAATATCCATGCGTGGTTTCTTGTTGAAGAAATGAATTTCAACAGTCTTATCTTCATTCAAAATGAGGCGGTTAGACTGGCACCACTTGCTCATTTCACTTTTGACTTTCTCAATAGATTCGAGAAGATCCTGCGGTGTCGTGGCACTGACGACGATAGATGTGTCACCCGCATAATTAATCATGAAGCCAGACAATTTCAAGTCATTTATGTATACAATGAAGAGCAGTGGTGCAAGTACCGAGCCTTGTGCCGCACCTATATTCACGGAATATTGAGTTGACGTATGACCATCGACCTTCGTTTTCAATTTTCTATCTGTGAGGAAAGACTGGATCCAGCTGAGAATAAAATCCCTTATACCTAAGCAGTACAATTTTTCCACGATAAACGAAATATCCATTATATCCAATGCTTTCGAAAGGTCAAAAAATAGTCCAGCAACGTATCTGTTTTCGTCTACTTCTCTATATATATGGGAAAAAAAGTCAAAGGTTGCCGTTTCTATAGATCGTGAGGGTCTAAACCCATGCTGGGTATCTGATAAGACATTATAGCGATTGAGAAAACATAATATTCGTTTATACAGACATTTTTCAATGACTTTAGAGATCATCGATAAAAGTGATATTGGTCTGTAGTTTTCAAGGTCTGTACGGTCACCCTTTTTGTATACGGGAATAACAATAGCTAGTTTCAAGCATTTCGGGAATTTACCTTGCTTCACTGATTTATTAATAAGGACTGATAGGGGTGAAGATATTTCACGTTTCACAAACTTTATCACACGCGTTGAAATTCCATCATTTCCACTGCTTCTTTTATTTGGAAAGCTGCTGATTACTTCCACGATCTCTTCAGTGGTGACATTCTCGTAGAACATTGATGATGCTACCCGATTTTGTGATGGACATCTTGGTGGGTTGTCACATTTAAAGTGTTCTGCTAACTTGCTCTCTGCTATTGTGGAAAAATACTGGCCAAACTTGTCGGGTACGAGGGTGTCAGTAAATTCTTTGTCTTCATTTTTCAGCACTATTTGATGATGTTTCTTTACTCTTCCGGTTTCTTCATTGACTATTTACCATATTTTTTTAGCATTGTTTTTGCTGGATTTTATTAGACTACCGTAATACTCTTTTTTTGTTGAAGAAATTAATTTCTTGTGTTCTTTCTTGTTGTCAATGTACTGCTGTCTCATACTTACATTGTTTTCATGCCTTTTCACCAAATTATGTATTTTTCTTAGATCTAGGCTGGACTGTTGGATTTTTGGCGTCACCCACGGTTTAGATTTCTGCTTTTTGTGTCGCGTTTTATGCCTCTGGGGACATTTCAAATCAAAATGCCAGAAAAAATTGTTGAGAAACCGTTCAAATTCTGCATCAATATCGTCCTCGCCAATATTCCAGTTTTCCTGAGCTAAGCTAACTTTGAGGTGATTTAAATTATCGTCATTTATAGGCCTTGTCATGAGCAAGTGGTTGTCTTGATGTTCGAGGTTGTCGTGGGATGCATGAGAGAAGTTCGTTATGATATAATCTATTGATGTACGTGTCATTATGTTATTTTTGTTCACTGCAGTGCGAGTAGCACTATTACAGTGATTTATCATGTTGTAGGATGATATCAGATCTTGAAGTAGATATGAATTTATGCTGGGTTTCAGGCTATCTATGTTAAGATCCCCACAAATAATGTTTTTGCTACTTTCCAAAAATAACCTGTCCAATATATTCCCTAAGTTCTCCAGAAATATCGCTACGTTACCAGATGGTGGGCGATACACACATATTATGCCAAGCTTCTCATTAGATCTTCCGAGATTCATTGTAAGTCCACATGCCTCGATTTCTCCCTCCCTTAGATGTTGCCTTGAAAATTTGAGGTCTTCTAGCCATTTTATGCCACAACGTGTAGGTTGGCTCTTGTTGTGGACTTCGTGTATGATTTTTTTTCCTCTCCATCTTCGTTTCCTCAGGTTTCACCCGTATCCGGATGTATGGGCATGTGTATCTACTTTTGTAGTTAAATATGTGCATTCATTTCGGGCCTGATGAAGCCAACCAGCAGAAATACGTATCGCTCGGGTTACCTATCCTATTTTCTGCTCGAATCCACTATCCTTCCTATTATTTACCTGTTTTTTGTTATATACCTTTCTCCGCAAGATCATTTTCTCTCTCGCTATATATATATATACTTCCGCATGTGCATGTTATGCGGTAAATTCCTGATTTTGAAGGAGGAACCCTTAACCCTTTATCTTAGCAGACTTAGTCATTCTCCACCTGGTTTTGTTCATTCCAAGGTTTCCCTTAATAAACGACCCATTTTCTCGGCCACCCGGCGTGCCCATAAATACGGACACCGGTCACGAGGGAAGTCAGTGTCATGTTAGTGTTATCCTAGACTTCACGATTCCAGAGCTTCTGATGATGCCAACTGCTCGTGTTGGCCAAACGCCAAGCATTCAAGATAGCAGACAACGGTCTAATAACCCAAACAAAATTGGTAGTTCAAATGATGGTCCTGGAAGCCTTACATAATCCAACTATCAACGATATGTGTTCTCTCCTCCAGATATCATTAAGCCAATTTGATACTTTGCCATCAACAGTGCGTTAGGGGAAATAGTGGAGAACAAAACTTATTATCACGTAATTTGCTGAATTAGCGACAAATTGGAATTGAAATTTAATAAAGGGTTAATTAAACGAAATGCGTATTTGTCATTACACAGGAAACGTTCTCTAATAGAATTTTAAGTGGAGCTCTCTAAAGGGGTGTAAATTAATTTTAGAGTAATTATTCCAGCGTGCTGCTATTATCACAAGTGCTTCATCCAGAAGGGCGCACAATAAATTCCTGCATGCTCTCCGGTTTCCCTTATTTCATCCGACGGGGCTTCGCGAAGCTTAACGTCCACCTTGACACGAGCGATTTGGATTTGTTTGCTAGGCCAGTCAAGAGCTCACACAAAGACACGATTACTTAAAAGACTGTGCTTCGAAATAGGTCCTACATACCGATAACGGATAACTGGTTATTTATCGATAATCGGTTCATTCTGAACAACTAGAAATATTGAACCAAAAACTAAAAATATAGATAATCAGTAAAATAATCATATAAGTATTTTTTACAGCGGCGACTCTCACGTTTTCGAATTAAAAAATCTCCGAACAATACAATACACCCCGCTCCGCACTCTCTGTCATTTGTTCACTGCAATGTGCGTGCAACGTGACGCGTAGAGAATTGAGTAGGAATACGTAATAAAAAATCACCATTAAAATTTATGACGAACTGTTGTTCTACCTACCTAGGCAGAAGTAACCAAACTGTACTTCCAACACACAAAGTAAAGACAATATCAATTCTAAGGTGGCATGATAAGAATAAAAAATCGGAGCGAAATAAAGATGAAGGAAACCATGAAACTAATGGTTGATGTATAAAATAGTATAAGGGTTACTGATAAGGTGAACAACGCCTTTAAATTTTTAGAGCTACGACATAAATGTACAAGATATCAGCGATCATATCTTATTAAAAATAATCAAAAAACTTGTACTGTTATTTGATTTTAAATTACTTTCATCCTAATTTCATTAAGAATTGCATACTAAATATAATTCATTTTTCAATATAATTGTGGTTTACTTTAAATAGTAAATAGAACCCTTTGCCCTATACTTGCCGGGAAAAATCAGTTTTTAAAGAAAACTGGTAACTATCACTTTTTACTGAAAAAAATTTTTCGTACCGAATGACGAGAGAGATCGATATGCAGTTACTTGTATGTAGCCTTAGTACGTGTACTAACTATAGGTCTTCAGGAAATGGGAAGGACCATTGCTGACCGCTGAACTCGTTTGGATTCGCTGTTACCACGTGCATCAAATTTACGATATTAGAAAAGAATTTACTGTTTCCCTAAAATGTAGTGTTAGTTTTTAGTAAGTTGAGCCTGTCATACAATTTTCAATTTGTTCGGGTTTATAGATATATGGTGTAATACCTAGCTGTGTTCCGTCGTTAGCAACACAGCCAATGCCATTTAGCTGCAACCTCACTGAAGACTCCTGAAGATGACAACATAGTTTGTTGAAATCTCGAGATTACCGTCAAACGAGTTTACTAAGCTTCAAGTTTTTTTCCAATAAACAATTTAATTGTATATTTTTACCCACCTGGTCATTGACAATGGTAGTGGCTACTGCTGGTATATATTATTTGGATGTTATATACTAAGTGACATATAAATCCGAACACCCAGTTTAAATGGTTTTATTTTAATAAAATTTTGTATAAGTACTTAATGAAGCATAATAAGTAAATGATAAAAATTTCAAAATGATTGCACTGCTTTAAAGCCGTTTGACCTTTAATAACGTGTGGATGCACCCTGATGTGCTACGCATTCTCCAAAGCGCCTAGGCATGCTTCTGATCAGGTGGTCAATGTCCTCCTGTGGTATCTCATTCCAGGCAACCACCAACTCCTCTCGAAGTGCTTCTAGAGTCTGAGGAGGATATTGCAAATTGAGCAATCTCCTACCCATCATATCCCACACGTGCTCAATTGGGGATAAGTCGGGAGATCTTGGTGGCCATGGTAACAATGTGACATCATTATGTTGAAAGAAGTCTATTGTGACTCTTGCAACATGTGGTCGGGCATTATCTTGTTGGAACGTTGGATCTGCCAGGGTGTCAAGATAGGGTAAAAGATGGGGTTCTAGAACTTCGTGGATATAACGCTGCGCGTTCATGTTACCTCTGATGAAGATTAAAGGTGACCTGGAACCATAAGCTATAGCACCCCAAACCATAACTCCAACAGTGTGATGAACATGTCTTTCAACAAAAAACTGTGGATCCCTCCTTTCACCACGTGGCCTTCTAACCCAGGCACGACCATCGTGCATGCCTAAACAAAATCGAGACTCGTCACTAAAGACAATACTGTTCCATTCCTGATTTCAGAGTGACCGTTGTCTGCACCACTCAAGGTGATTACGTCGGTGTTCTCGAGTTAAAGGGAGGACCCAGTGTGGCCGGTATGAAAACAAGCCAAAACTTCTCATTCGTCGGTAAACACTTGCCAATAGGTCTTCCGTGTTCTGCAAACCATTCATTTGCAATGGACCTGGTAGTGGAGAAACGGTCCCTTAGGGCCAATAATCTTAGGCGGCGATCTTCAAGGTATGTTGTTCTACGGCGGCGTCCAGTGCCCCTTGCTCTTTGCGTACGGCCTTCTCGAAGCTATGCCTGACAACACCTAACCACAGTGTCTACACTTCTTTGCACTCTAACTGCAATTGCCCGAAAAGAAAGTCCAGCTTCCCGAAGTCGCACTATACGGCCCCTATCAAACTCACTAAGTTGACGAAATCGTACAGGTCTCCGTACCCTAGGCATCGTAACCGATCGTAAAGGATGTCAAGAACCAAAATCCGCCAACGTTGATTCTTTACTGCGGCTGAAATATTCATTTTTAGAGCGTTAGTGAATTAAAAAAAAGCAGTATAAAAACCGGAATGTCCAACTGATAAGGCTGAAAATTTTTAAACTTGTTATTTACAGTAAGATAAATACATTCGCCAACTTTTATTAAAATAAAACCATTTAAACTGGGTGTTCGGATTTATATGTCACTTAGTATATGACAAGTTCATCACGAAAAACCAGGAAACTCATTTCCCTTTGTCTAATCCTCGGTCTGTCAGTTTGTCTGCCTATCTATCTATCTATCTATCCGCTAATCTTTTGCCCGTGTATAAAATAGAAAGTACCACTCAAGCTTTGATGAAGTTTTTCCACCACGATTGCTATTATGCCGAAGACGAAAAAGTCTCGTGGTCTTTGAAAATCGGATCAGTAGCGGCAGAGCAATGGAAAAAAATAAAAATCCCTCTAACTTCATTTCAGAGTCTCATTGTCAAAAAATCGTTTAGAGGAGTTGAAAATTTTGTTTGGGGCTGTAACGGGTGAGGACTGTAAATGTTGCATCTTTGGCATCAGTGAAAGACGTTCCGTTATTAAGAAGCTTCTGATACCGGTAGAATTATGCATATCTAAAATATACATAATACTCGTACACATTTATGAATGTGAATCTACAGCGGACCAGATGGATAAAAAATGTTGTGCCATCAATGCGGGGAGTCAAAGGAGCATAAAGCAAACGGTGAGGCGATATAGCACATACGAGATGGTCTCAATTTCATTCATTGAACGTTTTACTTGGAGTGTAACTTAATGAGTTCACTTAATTTTGATGAGTGATATTATGTAGTATAGAAGATGTATACATTACCATAAAAGTAGCCAACAGATTTACACCAGAGCGCCAAAGAAATAAGGATGTACGAACACGCTCATTGTGGAATCACGAAAATCCCAATTAGAGCTTGTCGCTAATTAAGTTTATGCTCGAAATGTCAGTAGCTTTCTAGTTATTGTACTTCTACATTACGCTTTTTACATATGTTATGAGTTACAATAACGCTATGTTCGTATTAAATTCCTGCCGTGGCGGCTTTTTGTATACACGGTGATTCAGAAAACGATGGCAATATTTTTAGGTCATAAAACGATGGGACTTCGGATGCCTCTATACCAAGATACATTATTACTACAGAATTATATCCTCCGAGTCGGTTATGATATGGTCTTGAAGTGTTATAAGAGCGTAACTATGCAAACATATCCGTGCATGAGAATACACCACTGCATTGGCGTAGAAATTAGGGAAATTTGATTGACACAGGAGAAAAAGGTGAATTATTATCTACGTCACTGACATTTTGAAGCACCTAGCATATTTTTGCATAACGTATTGAATTTGAATGAACCGCCTCACTTGAGAGATTGTGTCAGACTACTCCATTTGGAAAACAATTGATGTATTTTAGATGAACTTCGTATAAAAAAACTTTATACTTTGAAAATACGCTCAAGTTAGTGGAAATTTCCATTAAAAATTGTATTTAGTGTATTAGGAGGGCAACGGTATCTCACAATATATGTTTTGTCCCTATTTAGCATCATAGGTGGCTCAGGACACTCACAACAACCAGATCTTTGTAATGGGATATTATATGCATAGGCATATGTGATTAATTTTAATTGAAAAAAAATCATTAATTACATAATAATAATTATAATAATAATAATTTATTTTCCTTAAGACAAACAGAGTTTGTATAGAAATCGTCAAGTATATTTGGCGATCTATTTCCTACTTTAAATTTAGAAAAATTGGAGTGTATATTAGTATTATTCTGCCTCGTGGTAACTGTGTGTATTTCTTTGTTGATAGTAAGCTTTGTCTTATTCCGGACATAACGCCAACTTGTGAATCGCCAAGGCAGGTACTGTTAAGATTTCCTTTTTTTTTTTAAATTGCTTCACAATTGTGTGTTTTACTTACTCGCGCCATTGATCTAACAAACAGTTTTTTATGGTTTATTGGTGTGTTTTTATAATTACGTTTATGTGTTTGAGCAGCTCTTGGAGTATAAGTATATCCCTATCACTCACATCGATATCCAGGATATCCTTCACACTGGAAAATGACATGTCGTAATCGGATTGGGATCATAACTCGCTGATTGTTGAGTCTATGAGTTTATCTTCATCACAGCAAAGTAGCGTCTTCCTATCTACTTTTTGTATGTTTGTTATATATTTAACACAACCACTATGAACCATTGATCTGCATTTCGCGCACCTCGAACCGCTTTTTGCCGTAGTGCCGCATCCATCACGAAATTTTGTTTCCTCAGCAACGTCGCCATCATTGTCCTTCAATTTATTATTGCACTTTCTATATCTCAGCAGTGTAGGCATTGATTTTGGAATCACCCTGAATAAAGAAAGTCTGCACTTATTCACAAGGTACTTAAAGGCACCGTCTCCCATTTCTGAGAGCTTGGGGAAAGTTCTTTTGATCTTTTAATGGCCCTATCAAAGATATAACATTTACTACCACGTGTAGCATGCTCTAATCCAAAGTAACTACTTTCTTAAGCCTCTTTTCATCGCCCCCTATTACATGCTGTTGGGGCTCCCCTTCAAAGATAAATCTGTAATTTGCTAAACGCCTTTGAGACCCATTTTGTTGAGGATAACTTTTTTTATGTCACTGTCAAAGAAATTTAGGTAACTACAAAAATCTAGAGCTTTTGCGAGAAGTAAGGTATCGCTTGAGAAAGTTACATATTTTTCGCTTATCTTAATATTCGTCATCACATTCTAATGATAAATTACACAAAATTGACGTGAACTTTGAAGAAGACAGTACTAAATTTAAGGTCTTACTGAAAATAAACCGATTACTTCTTCTGTACCAGTCTAAACCAACGGCTTCGCTCGCGTGGAAGAAGTATAGGTTTTTTGTTTTGACTTAGTGTGAAGAGATTGGATTTAGAAAAAGGAGTGCAACATTCAGAGTAATGCAACAGTTACTTTGACAATGGACAATTTTTATTGTACCAATAAATTAATACTCAATGGTATGATGGAGCTATATATACACTTATGGTGTGACCCTTGTCTCTTGACACCAGGTACAAGTGGAAGCAACATATAAAGAGAATGGCGTCGAGTAGGTTGACTCTCATCAGTCAACAGTTCATAAAGTCTTAAGTTCAGCACAAGGCCAACCATCTGGGAAACAAATTGTACAATGTACAGTAGAGAAATTGAACGGATCAAGTCAGTCAAATAGACCCACACAATCATTCCATAGGCATTCCTTCCTCCCCCCCCCCCTTCCGGTAATTACTGTCCATCTGACAACGTCACCCCTTCCCATACCGTCAAATGCGGCAGTACGCGTCAAAACTTGAGCGCTGAGCCCGGATAGCAGTTAAGGAGATGCGTAGTGAATACATTTCTCTAACACTCTAGGTTTTAAAGACTAATATATTATGGAACCTATAGTGCGTGCAATATGGCCAACAAGTGCGTAGAATTTCTGCAGACTCTCTTGCAGTAAGTCTCCCAAAAGGTCTTAAATACGATTCAATAAGTAACGTCTGTCTGTCTCGGTGTCTGTGTTAGACGAGGCTGGGCTGAGAGAGGATGATGGAATGATTGTGTTTACAATAGGTGATCCTGGTAATCTAGTCTCTAAGATATTACGCATGATAGTGGTGGTACATGAGCCTCTCTTGTGATTGGCGATGGTGGTTGCTGTGGATGCTATTCTGATGGTTCCGACTGTTAAGACGTGTGTACAACATGCGAGTTGGTTGAGTACGAAGGCGGCTCTGTCTTATTGGTGGTGGTGTGCTGCCTGTAGGAAGTTTCTTGGAATTTCTTAGCGAGTGGAGGGGTGATGATGCGCAAAGACCCACTACAGGTGTTGGCTTGATTCCGCCTTAGTGGTGCGACATCTTTCGCCGAGGCAGGATGTTAGGCATCGGTGTCCCTATTACCGAGAATAGCACGACGCTTCCTTAGCCCACAGCGGATAGCTGGCTTGGAGGTTCTGATGCTGGGCTTTTAGTGCCGGATCCCTATTGTTGACAGAAATACTAGCTTGTTAAAGTCTGCTGATCTCCACTGTGGCGGCGAATCTAGTTCTTTGCCGGCTGCGAGTCTATTCAGCTAGGGCGAGGTACTCCATGTACACTTACAAAATCCGGCATCGGCACGCTCTCCGGTAAATCCAGAGAGCAGAAGCAGGGACGCGTATAGAAAGCATTTCTCTAGCATCCTAACTTTTAAGGGCAGATGTTACATAAACACATTGAGGTTTACCCTCCCCCACTCTCCTACAACCCCCAATCTCCAAAATTCGTTTTCAGCAGTAATCAGAATACACTGAGACGAAGTTTTAGCGTTTTTATTTGTTCGTCTCTGGTCTTATTTACCTCCGCCACTTGACCGACCTCGTCCTAGGCGTAGTAGTACCCCCGTAAAGAATTTCAACAAAGTCCGACCAAGTTATAGATTGGACAAGGATTTACGAACAGACAGACAGAAATGAGTGACACGGAGTTTTGTGATGTAGATGTCATATAACATTCAAAAAAAGATAATATCTTATTTTCGGAATATGTCACGATTACAATATTTCCTGGGCAGTGAGCGTGGAAAGTAAAAAGTATATCTCCCGTTACATACATAGCTCTTGTTTCTGTATCTATGTTTTAAATTGTGAGCTACTAAGAAAATCAAATTTAAAACGCCATATCACAATGAACCAGATCAACCCCTCTAAAGAAAATTAACAGAAACTTCTTTCACACAGCTATAATTCAATTTTCTCTCTACCCCGTTCTATAAAGAAAACTTTGTTTAAGGAAACACTCCCAAACCTGATACATACAGTGTATTCCTATTTTGTCGAGATCTCGCATCATCGTTACAAAAGAAAGGGTCCCGGTTACTTTGTTCCAGATAGTCTTTTTGTGTTTTTGGATGTTTTGTTCTTTAATAAGTTTTAGGCGGAAGACTTTCCAACTTTAAATCCATTGTATTGTTTTCAAAGCCATTTCTGTGTAGCGAGGGCTCTTAAGATTATGCATGATGAAGTATATATATATATATATATATATATATATATGAAGTATAGTCTAGCGTATAGGCGTTCATACCCAACTAGCAAAGTAGTGGTATAAGCTTTTGGTAAAACAACCGTTCAGCCATAAAAGCTATCTATTGTTGTTCCCTGAACACCAAAATGCTTGCTTAATGTTGTGTGGAATGCAAATTTGCTTTCTGCAACATATTTGCTCTAAAGTGAGGTGTTTAAAATATTCTTATAATATAGTTACACAACACCTTATAGGGCAAATTTTTAACTATTGCACAAACGTTTATTCAACTATTTTATGCGGCATATTTACACGTTAGTCAAAATGGTTGTGTTGTGGCATCCATGGTAACGTTTATATAACAAACCCGAGCCTTGTTGTTTTGCTGTGCAATTTACTACTTTAGCCAACAAATGCCTCCCAACGGAAGTACTTATACAACTGTTGTTTAGTAACTGTTAAAGGCTGTGTGTACATATGCTAAATATGTTGGTATACAGCTTCACCATAACCTAACTTTTTGCTGTCATATTTTTGTTAAAATGCCATAACCAATGTTTTAAGACAAACAACGCATGCATATTGGTTCAAAATGTTTTGTCAACTGTTGAAACAGAAGATATAGATCTGGTACAAATTCTGGGTAAGCCATTCGACTCTGTCGGTATTTCATTTCAGACATTTGTCAAATTGTTGTATAACACCTGTAGGTAACACCAAAATATTCTAATAACCTAAAGACAACATGGACGATGCCATGATTATACACAACCACCCGCCATATTAGGCAAACGTTTATTCCTCTATTTAATATTAAATAATTATGTTTCAGTTCGAACTTACAGATATAAAGTGATAAACATTAGTGTAGTTGCGTCTAAATATAGGATTTGTGGAAGATTTAACGCAGATAAGTTCAGTTGTCCATATTAAAAATCTAGACATACTTTTGATCATTATCAAAATATGAATCAAATACGAAGCCCGTAGAAATTGCGTAACTAATTTGCACGATAATCACAATAAAATTTGCTGCGCAAGTAATTCAATAGCCCTATATCACAGTGTAGAAGTTTATCATATACCTGTGTATGAAATTCACAATGGCCGATATGTAAGTAAACAAGATGACTGTAACGTGTTAGTTATATATTCTTCTTCGTCCATACAATACATAAGACATAGTTTGGTTGCAATAAAGTAGAATCACGTAACAGAATAGTTGTATAGTTGACAAAAACTGAATCTTGCACTGACGCAAATGTCCTATAGCCGCTGCAAGAGGCTTACACTTTTGTTGTATAACTGTTACCTGCAAACCTTGTACAACCTCTTAAATGACTGAAGTGTCCCATAAGGTGTGCCCATTCCGCTTGTATAGCAGTTCTAAGAGGGTTTTGCCAATGTTCTTACAGTATACAATTCTGTTTAAGGAATACTGTATAACCATTCTTGCAACTCTAATAGGAGTGATAATTGTTAATTGGGTAATGTGTATGACGATGCGTGTTTTTAGCTCATTAGCGCAAGTTGACGCTCTCAGAAAAGGCTGAGAAGCACTCATCAATTAAATAAGGGTCTTCAAGTAGCACTTTTTCAATTTCGATTTCTAGCTGGACGTCTTTTCACCTATAACTGTACAAGTCAGGGTGATCCAAAAATGAGATATTGGGTTACACTAGAATTTGTGATAATAAGAGATTATATTGTAAGAATAATAATCAATGTAGTTCCCATAGTAACAAGACTTTACCTTATAATTGACAACAAGTACCCGAGTATTAAACAAACAAAAAACAAATTACAGTTTACACTGACATTAAAGTTAAATAAAAAGTAATTTGCTATAAAGACGTAGGTCAATGTGGTAATAAGTGCTGAAAGTAGTGTCCAGTTACATCCAGACAATAATAAAGATTTTGTTCGAATCTCTTCCTCAGATTTTCAAGCTTTTCAAGTTATACTGGGTGTTAACGTTAAGCGACTTTCAAGTAAAGTAAAATCTGACAACGCGGCAATGTCAGACGCAAGTTAAGACTGAACGCAGTGTAAATAAAGCTGGAGTTTGTTACTTTTGGCTCTCAGGTATTATTTCATTATTTGATAATATACTCGTAAAATGCAAAAAATTAAAAAAAACCGGTCTTATCACTAACTGTCTCAGCGCTTAAGCTGGTGTGTGAAACTTTATTGAACAAAATCCACTTATAAATAGGGAACACAATTTTGATACATACATATATAGTTTTTCTTTTTAAAACACACACTGCACTTTTTTGTATTTAAAGAAGGTGTTCAAAATGTCGTCCTCCACTTTCCACACAAGCTTTATTACGAGGAACACAGTTTCTTCTTACTCTAGGTCCTCGAAGTTGTCCATTTATTATTTTAGCCGCATTAAAAATTTTATCGCATCGCGAAGTGGTGCTTCAGTTGTTATTGGACCAGCCCCATAAGCCGTCCCTTTAAGTTCTCCCCAATACCAGAAATCCATCGGATTGAGGTCAGAACATCTTGCTGGCCATTTTCGAGGATAAGGAGCATTTCGACCAATCCAGCGATTTGGATAATGGTCATTCAATTACTGAATGACGCCTCTAAAAATGTGTGGTGGTGCCCCGTCATGAAGAAACAACAAATTCTGTCTCCGTTGTAATGGCATGTTATCTAAGGTCTGTTCCAGGAGTTCTGGTAGGTTATTGGCTAGAAAGCTAAGGTATCCTTCTCCTGACAACTGTGGCGGTAACTCGAAAGGGTCAATTACCTGATCGTCAAGAATCCCGCAAAAATATTTATTTTAAAACGTTACTGGAAATGATCTTCATGGGGTATAAGGATTTTAATGGCCCCACGTGTGAGTATTATAGAAATTTAATATCCGATCTCGCGGAAAAGTACATTCGTCCGTCGCTAGAATGTTTTAAAAAAGATCCGGATTTTCAATGTTTTTGTGCAAAAACCACTGACAGAATGTTGATCTGTGAGGATAGTCTCCCGGTGACAAGGCCTGCACTTGTTGTACATGGTAGGGATAAAGCAAATTTTCCCGTAGGATTCTATGGACTGTATGCGATAGTCCTACGCAGCGGCCTAATTCCCGAAATCTGTTGCGATAAATTTGAGCTGCAAGATTTGTGTTCTGACGAGCTTCATCGTAAACTAGCACCATGTCGGCGAACCCTTGATTCGAGAACATTGTAAATAAACACGACGAAGTACGCGAACAAAAACAAAACAACACGCCCGATGCCCGATAACTAACCACTGTTACCGTTTGCGATCGATTGCTGGTTCGATAAGAGTGATGAAAGGCCGACGCGCTGTTGTCATGTGTGTTTTAAATATTTAATTTAATGAAACTTACTTACTGACTACAAATTTTGGCTTAACTTAGAAAAACTTAATACCATTTATTTGTTAACTACCCACTTTAAAAACGTTTTAGAGATTAGATTATAAAAATTAGTAAGATTGTGGTGATTGTGGTCGATATAATGCACTTAAAGTTGTAAACTATAAAGCCAGTTAGACAAAAATCTATTGACTTTTGGACCATGGGTCATATGAACCTTTCGACTAGTTTTGACCCCCCCCTATTACATATTTTAATAATGACTACCATAACATTTACACCCTGTATGTCTACATTCAGTAGCAATCGGCGGACGGAGATCTTTAATACGTACTAAAAACTTTACTTTCCAAATGCCCCCAAAGTAAGTAATCTAAAGGACTTACATCCAGAGATCTCGGCGGCTACTCGATGGCGTCTCGTCTGCCGATACCCTGATTCGGGAAATGGGTATACTTGAGCCACATATTGCGACAGTGCACCATCTTGTTGGAAATAAATGTAATTTTCATTAAAGTTAACGTCATTTTCCATTATTTCAATAATTCGTGGCGTTATTGTATTTTCTAACATACCTAAGTGCACCTCGACCGGCAATTTTCCAGGAGTACAATATGATTTCCTAAAAATGCCGACCGACCCATTTATTTTTTCAGGATATTGCGAGTGTACCTCTCAAAACCAATTTGGATTCGAGTCACACAAATACTAAATAGCAGATTTGCGTAGTTGGTTAAACGTTGAGACATCAATTCACAAAGCTCAACCGTCTACAAAGGCATCGTCATGAAGCTCATGGACAAGTTTTATCGTGTACGGGTGAAGTTTATTGTCTCTCAAAATTCTTTGTACTACTGAGCGTGTAAATCATGAACAAGTGGCCAGTCCACTAGTGCTTTGGGTGTTGTCATTTGCTAACTGTTCCAAAACCGCTATTTCTGCGGGTTCATTTCTAACCAGATTTTCTATTATTATTACGGCGAACATTAGACACAGATCCAGTTTCTTCAAATTTTCTTATCAACTTAGCCACATACTATCAGCAAAAAAATTTCTGGATGTAACACATGAAACAACCGGGCAGTAGCTCTTGCAATGCTTCCATTATTGTAATACAATTTTGATATTGCAACCCTTTCTGAATTGAATGAGTCATTGTTCTATAGGTACACAACTAGGAAAATAACATAACAATTTGAAATGAAACACATAGTTTTTCTATGACATACGATGACAGTGACTGATCTTAAATTGCTGGTATCCATGATTATTATTTTTTTGCAGTGCATTCCATTATTATCGTATGAAGTTAGTCCAATTTTATCATAATCTTAACTAGCTTCACAACGATTGTATAGAGGTACAAGCTTTATAATATTAATGTTACTAAGAACTTCATGGAAAATCTAAAAATTAAAAAAATGCGGTTTCCATTTAAAAATTAAAAGTGTAACGAAAACGAAATGCATTATTTTAGGATCAGCCTGTATTGTACAGCTCCGGTCGTTTTCCCCAAAACATACCAGCGGCAAGCGAGTTTATTTAGGGCCGCCTAAAACAATGTAGGGGATCCTGGGCCCACCCAGCACAGCCGAAACCTGTGTCTGTGAATTGAAGAGCGGGGGAGGAGAGGTTAGTGTCTTTCGAGGCGCTATGCCCAAGCCCCGTGGTCCCATACAGAGAATACGAGTAGTATATATTAAACTTTTGTCAAGTCAAAATGACGGATATTTTTCAGGCTACAGCTTGAACGGCTTGATAGGTTTCGATACACGATACTCTACGTATGGCACTGGGTATACATAAAGTTTATAAAATGAAAATTGTGGATGTCAAATGTAACCTTTAACTATGAAATTATATTTCACGGGCCACAGCCCCAACAGCTCGTCAGACTTTGGCATTGAAGCTGATCCATCTTGATGGCACAATTAAAGCTTCATTGAGTTACTGCAGTACAATTTCTGATATCTTTCAAAAATGTTCTTAAAAAGGTCTGATATGAATTTTTCAAATTACGAAAAATTAAATACATTATCCAAAAGAGACACTTCAGAGAAGTCAAAGGAGTATAAGATATGATTTTTCCCTTCTGTAGTATGTTAGTAGAAATCCTTTTCTTTATTGTGAAATAAAACGCCCGTTTCAGAAACCGTGTTTTTATACAGCTTCGTGTTATATTTCGTTCTCCTTTCCATCACAGGAATATTGTTATTTTCATTTGAATCGCCCTGTATACCTGCCGAAGGTTGGGAGATCTCGAAACTGGAGATACTTCGGACCAAAATATGTCAATTGATCTAAACATACCTTAGTCCAAAAGTTGACAGTTTGCGATATAAAGCGTGTCAAAGTTACAACTTTATTTTCTATTTTCCTTATTGTTTGAGAAGTATTACAGATTTTGCCAAAAAACTTGGTATTGGGAGGTCTTCCAGTATGAGAAACAAGAATCCGTTATTTTTTATGGCCTAACTTCTATATGGGCCACTTACAGCACTATTTCGGTAAATAACCTTTTTGTGCTACCCTGTATACAACAACTGACCGAAAAATATTATATCGTATTTCCACAAAAAAAAGGTTAACTTGTGAGAACTGTCCAACGCTAATAGTTTTGGAGATATTTGTTTTTAAAGGTTCCAATGCATTATTTGTTCCATGGTGATAAAACATTTTTATAACTAGATAATCAAGTTGCTTTGGATAATATCTGAGTAGCGTTCCTATGGTTTCTAATGTTTGTCATAATATTGCTTTAAACTTCATGAGTAATTTTAAGTTGACAATAAGTTGTTAAACATCATGGAGTATACGTTGGATGAATATTCTGATATGCATTAAATGTACGGAGTGGCATGATGTAATGCTTTTAAAAAATGGATATCGAAAACTATTAGCTTTAGACACTTGTTGGTCTGTAGTATCTTCAGTTTCCAGATTTCCCAACCTTTCGCAGACACCCTGTATATATAAAATGAATAGAAGTATGCTGCTCTATTCAAAAGTATCAATACCAGAGATATATGTAGATAGCGATATATTTCCTCCCTTTGTGATGAAAGTCTGGTAAGCGGCACATGTTTGTAAACAGAAAATTGATTACATATCGGCATAATAAATTGGTTAAAATAAAGCTGATCATCTAACAGCTATTGGTGATATAACCAAGGCTATTACATTCCTTTGATGAGTAGTGTATAAACCAAACAAATACCCAGCTAAAATTGCCTGCGAACGACACTGTTACTTGAATTTAATTGGTATAATTTGTATAAAAAGTCGATCATGAGCATTTGTGTATGTTTAGTTTTGGATTTGCGGAATGATGTTAATTCGGAATTGCATTAATACTAGCCATACGCTGAAAACGCAAAAAAACAATCAATATTTGCAATTTTGCTTCGATACCAAATACAACTAATTCAGTGAATATCATATAATTAAATTGGAATTCACTCTATTTACAGTACTTAGCGGCTGTAGTTTATGTCTGTGGTAATGGTGACTTGCATTTTAGTTAAATGTTGAGCTAGTTTAAATAGTTACTGATATGTAAATTAGGCACGCTACTCTTGTCTCTGGTTGGGTTTGGGTAGGGGCAAATAAGGGGTCGTGAACAATGTTTTCAACAAAAAAGGTCGCACTTTAGATAAGTTTGGGAAACACTGACCTGAGTGATGCATCATGAGATGTTCAACAGCCCAAGTTTGCTTCTCGACGGGTGACCAAAGGAACAGTGTAACCCTCAGATCTAAAGCAACGTCTTTTTAATTCCTTTGAAGATCATTGATTGCTTCTAGGCTTGAGAAAAGTCTGCCAATATTGTTTTCTGTATCAATCAATGAAGCGTGGAGTTGAATTTGTTCACAGTTGAACATTTTTCCTATTCCGTGCACGCTATATATTCTCATCAGTCTACTTGTCTTCCAAAACAGTTCGCTCCGTCTCCAAGTTACTCCCTATTTATTCTTCTTATCGTATTTTAAGAGGATTCCAGGATACAAGGAGGATTTGCTTGAATTTACAGTTTCTTTTGATGTTACAACACACGTAAATCCCGGAAAACCATGTTACGCCTCTCCCATTTCAGGATGTATTCTCATTGGAAGTTTTTTTGCCTTGCCGGTTTTTGACTTGTAGAGAAAAGATACGGAGATATTTCTTTTACTGCTGTTTCCTGTCAACGTACGAAAATTTGATTTAGTTAGAGTCATACGATTATATACAGTAATGGACAAAGGTATATAGACAAATTAATATTGTGCTGTATTTCTTTTTTAGCTTGTTTTATTCATACACCAACCTGTATACATAATTCGTTATAGCATAATTCTCACTTATACATAAATAAATTCATTAGACTCCCTTCAATAAGAAATTGATTGAAAAAAACTGGAACTATGAAGGACAAAAATATATGGACAAAGCAAAACAATTATAGAAAAAAGAAGCAAAGTTCATTGAATTATAGAAAACCAACCATGTTTGTGTTAACATTTTGTAGCATAACCATTATTATCAATCACCGCCTGGCATAGTCTCGGTATAGATTGTAGAAGTTTCTTGATATAAGATCCATCAATCTGTCTTCACTTTTGCACTGAAGCGGCAAAAAGTTCATCGTTGTTTGAATAATTTTTATCTCGTATTTGCTTATCTAAGTATTCCCATAGATTTTCAATGGGGTTTATATCGAGAGTCTGTGAAGGCCATGTGAGAATTGGTATTTTTTCATCCAGAAAGAATTTCTTTGCGAGATTTGAAGTGTGTTTCGGGTCATTATCTTGCTGGAAGCTTGATCCTAAGGGCACATTGTCTTCCTTATAGGGTAACAGGACATGCTTTAGTATGTCTGTGTATACAAACTTATCCATAATGCCATCTATTCTATGAAATGGTCCCATCCCAAATCCCGAAAAGCACCCCCAAACCATAACAGACCCGCCTCCATGTTTGACAGTGGGCAAAGTGTACTTGGGGTTCAATCTTTGTCCACTAGGACGTCTAACGTAATGAACACCATCTGATCCAAACATATTGAACTTGGATTCGTCACTGAAACATACCCTCTTCCTGTCACAGATGCTTCAATCAAGATGCAACCGTGCTAATTGTAATCGGTCCTTTTGGTCTTTCCTCGAGATTAGCGGCTTCTTACTCGGGCGACGTGCAAATAGATTCAAATCATTTAATCTTCTACTTATATTTTTCGTAGAAATACTGACAATTCCTTTTATCATGATTTTGGCTTTTATTTGTCTTGGGGTTTTAAACGGATCTTTGGACGAAATTACTTTTATTAATCTAACTGATCTAGCATTTAGCTTTCTAGGCCGACCACTTCTCTTAGAGGCTTCCAAGATACCTTTTTGTTTATATTTGTTCAACATTGCCCAAACTGCTTTACGCTTCAGCTTCAAATTTTTGGCAATGTCGACTTGACGTTCACCAATTTTGTATAACTCAATGATCTTAGTTTTCACGTCGAAAGTAATTTCTGGGCCACGCGGCATGGGCTTAAACTCACTCAACTTATTCCACAATACTTGATGAACACAAACTGATCCTCTTCTGACACGAAACTGTACTAAACTAGTGTTGAAAAGAATTTGTCTACATATCTTTGTCCCTCATAAAAAAGTGATTATTTTCAGACTTGTATTGTGTTCATTGCAGATAATGTAAAAACAAGGAATTTAGTTTTTCTACTAATAACGCATTTGTTTATGGAGCAATGAAGTATGGATTCATTTCCTAATGTTGTTTAGGTAAATATTCATATTTGTCTATATACTTTTGTCCATTACTATATAACGTATTTATATCCTAGCAAAGTAACGTACGCAGGTTGAAAATGTTCAATATTTTACATAAAAGTCACGGAGAAATAGCTATAATTTTAGATACTTAATATAAAACAAAAACTAATGCTTATGTAGGTCTCACTAAATTAGTGTACCGAGGGTAGACTGATAAACAACAAAAATTGTTTCCGAGATATCAATGTTGGGAGCTGAAGCTGAATTTGATGGCATGCGACTGAGTCTTCATCCTGGAGTATACAGAGGATCCCAGAACTCTAGGTAAAGCAGGAAAGGGCGGATAGGACAAGTCATAATAGTTATCAGAAAAATATAAAAACAAATCTGTAGTGTTCTTTTCAAATTATAGTCTTTAAAAGAAATCGGAGTAATCGGAAACATCTACACCCTGTGATGATTTTTTACTTCCCATTACTACAAATTTCTATTTTTTTCTAAGGCGGAGTGACAGACAGTGTCATTCTACGTAGAGAGAGTAAGACAAAAAACAGCGCCACTTCTATTAATTCGTGTATGTATTTATTAAACTCACTATAAATGTTCAAACTGCCTTCCTTCAGTAGCAATGAAAGCTTGACATCTTTTAAAAGATGATTCTGTTATTATACTAGCGAATCTTCCATTATTAACAAATTCAGCTGCTTCCGCTATTCCGCCCTGTAGCTCAACTAAATTTTCGATTGGCTTTGAGTAAACTTTTTCTTTCGCCGCTACCCAGTGAAAAAAAAATCGACTGGACTGGACTAAGTCGGGCGAACGGGCTAACCACAAAGTTGTACCATACCGCCCTGTCCTCGGGTATTCCGCATCAAGATATTCTCTAACTTAATGGGCATAGTGCTCCAGGCAGCCATCCTGCTGATACCACTTGTCTCTGTAAATGTTTAGTGGCACGCCTTCCAAGAAGTTTGGTAAATGTTTTTGCAAAAAGTCTGGCAGCTGAAAGGGTATCATGATTCACCCATTTAGAATCCCGCACAGCTATTATGTAACAAACGTAAAAAACGTCGAAAAACCGACGTGTCATCTTGCAGACTAGGTAGTTTTTAGTGTGCAAATAGTTCATTCCCCGTTTTCTTGCTATGATAGTTGTTCGTTGACGTTTAAGCAACACGTACAGCTGCAAGGCAAGGTCACAACATGTGTACGACAGCTTGTGCAAAGTTAACCTCTTGTAGAAGAAACTATCAAATGTCAAAAAAAAATCTTCGAAATGTCACTTTCTAAGATAGGTAATTCCCGTGCCGTTTCACATGTTTACTTTAAAACGATACTGTTATCTACCTTGTCCCACCAAATGTGGATTTTCTACACACCACTCGTGCAAGTTGTGAAAATTCATGCAATCATCGTTTTGAATGTCGGCTTATCACTCAATAAAATTTTCTATAAAAATAGGGGATCTTCCCGCACGGGTCTATAGCTCATAATTTGAAAAGTGCGCCATTGTTTTTATACTTTTCTTATAACTATCCCGTTTCCGGCTTGTCGTCGATTTCTGGGACACCCTGTATAGCTTGCTAGGGCGTAGGTGTCTCACTATTCTCCTTGATCGTACAATGACAGACTTGATTGTTTAAATTATTAATTAAGGTATGTGTAAAGTTAGTGTTTAAATTCTTTGTAGAGTCCTGAAGAATAAAATAGGTTATTCCGAATTGTCGGCAACTTTGCAACATTAAACTGTATTTCTTAAGACCCCAAATGCATTGTGTTTGTGTCTGTATGTGACATGCTCTTCTTAGATATCGACGAACCTGTATTTGACTACCGATTCGAACAAAGCTTCTAAAAAGTATCCTTATTTAATCAGGTAACCAGTTTCTCGTGGTTTTAGCAAACGTGGCGAAGCTCTTATAATTCACCATCTTGCAATAGCTTCATAATAAGTTTCTCTCAAAGACACAAAATCGTTAGATTCCAACTTCGTCTTACGAGTATATGCAGAAAAAGGTAGTTCCATATTATGTTTACAGGAACAGATGTGATTCCTTTTCAAAGGGACCGAAATCGGCTTATAACCCACAAGGCCCTTTAGCATTCGCTCAGTCATGTAAGTATTCAAAACGAGCTTGAATTTGCCGATACCGGCCATATTTTGTTTATTTTTATCGTGTACTATTGTTACGCTCCCTCGGATAATTATGCGGATCGGAGCCAAGTAATTAAGTGGGAAAACATCAGGGGATATTTTTTGAAAAACGGCATGAGAGACAGGAAAAACACATTTACAGTACATCGGAAAATCTGATACAAATCAAAGGATACGTTGCCGTTGATTAGGAAAACAACAGTTACTGGATCATAGACCATAATCAAGGTTCTTAAGATGAATGCTATTATTGTAAAGCTTTAGACAATCTTGGGTTATGTCTATCTGCCACGAAACTGTGATACAGTTTCTATTTATACCTCACGCCTCGAAGGAGCACACGTGCGTTGAGGATTCCATTTCATTGTTACAGAATGAAGCCTGAAAGTATTCAGGAATACCTCAGAGGGCAAATCCATCATGGACGTTTCCTGAATCATCCAAGTACTATTGGAACCATAGGCCCCCGCTTAACTACAAGAAGATGGGGATCGAGGTTGCTCGGTATCAACAAGGCCTTTGGTCCCGATGAGGTCCTTACAGTCATATTGATAGCGCGTGCTCCAAAGTTTTCTCCCATCCATTCTCTTTCAGATGTTTTACGCTATCTGGTACTTTTTCAGTTGGAAGGGAGTTGGATATCCTTCAAAAAATGGCGTTGAGTAGGTTGATCACGCACTTCCCACGCAACGAGATCATAAAGGAGGAGGTTCAGCACAAGTTAAACCCTCTGAGAAAAAAGCTATTCATGAATGAGAGTACGAAAAATAAAATGGATCGTCAGTCAAGCTCATACATTTATTACATAGACTTTCTTTCCCTGTCCCACCGGTAGTTACCGTCCATCTGGCAATGTTGTCCCTTCTCGTCAACACTGCAGTACTGGGAGAACAGTCAACCAAACTGGCACGCCCGCCTCTGAATCCAAAGAGCAGAAATAGAGCCGCGTACCGGAAGCATCTTCTATGTGTGAAATATAGCTAAAAGATGCGCATAATAGCTGGGGTTGAGAGCGCATTAATATCGCACAACTCCAAACCTCCAACGTTTTACCCCAATATTTTTTTTCTAAAAATCATGAGGAGCCTCTGAAGCCTCAAAGAACAAAGTTTGCGCGATTTTTATTTTTTCGTGCTTTTACCCTTAGCTGTGCCGCGACCGAACCGATTTTCAAGGACTACAAAGCATTTTCGTCCTTGGCATGTAGTGACCTTGTAAGAAATTTTCACGAAAATCCAAGAGGCAGTTTCCAGGTTATCGGCGCGCCAAGAATTAGCGGACAGACAGACAAACGGAGGGGATTGTGACAAAGTTTTTAATGATGGACATGTCATACACAATCTAAAATACATAATATTTTTTTGTATACCGAAGCAGCCGCGCAGGCAGAAGCCTAAATGCCAGGACACCGCGGCTGCTATGAGGATCCCAAGGAAATTTTTGCAATCCGACTTTACTGCCTAAAGTTAGAAGAATTAGGAAAAGGTTCCTCCTATACAGTGTGACTTCGAAGTTGAGTCATTTATTTTAACAGTGAGTAGATCTGATCAAAAGAAATGTTTTTTTCCTTTACCATTTTTCTGGTAAAATTAAAGTAACAAAGTTATAGCCCTTTGGAAGTTTGAGTACCGCCCTGTCTCAATAATAATATTATGTGCTCGTGTTTGGCAACAACGGATACAATCCGCCTTATCGGTTCATCGCATCGGAAACAAAAAAGCGAAAGAATTTGGAACGATGTTTTTACAATTATTTTATTCAGTTGTATACAGTCAGTGTCAGTCGGTAACGCGTGAGTGAATAGTGGTGTCTGTTGCGTGGCTCAAACGAAATCAAAAATGGCACATGTTTACGAAAATGCTGAACTTGTGGACATGATTCTTATTTACGCGGCATCACGGATTTATGCGGATCAGTTTCCCAATCGAGTGCAACTAACCCCTCGTGCCTTTGTTAATGTAGTACAAAGGGCTCGTGAATCAGGTGACTTAAGACCTCACAGGAGACGGCATGCCGGTGCTTCAAGACCGCACTATCAAATACAGGTCCGCACTGAAATACTTGTCGGGAGGATACTTTATAAAACAACGTAACATTTTTTTTATTTTTTTTTTATTTTTACACACATTTTTGGTTTATCTTCTTTCTACAATCATTATCTGAAAAATAATGACTTAATTTCAAAGTCACCCTGTATGTATGCTATCTCGAAACCTCGGGATAAAGGAGCGGTCGTATTCGCCAGTTCTACATGTACGAAGATCGACACGGCTATGATGGGAAGCCGAAATCAGGCGGATCTGTCTGAGAAGCACAACGTGCGGTGACATCATGAAGGAGAGCTCTAAGGAGCAAAGCCCGCTTGTCTAGCAGTAGAAGAGTACTAGGTTTCTGCCGCTATTGATGAGATGTGTTCGTGACAGATCAAGTCTTTGGTGGTCTTGCCTCCATCCAGCCGAATTGAATGTTTCCCTTAGAGAACTCGGCCATCCATCTAAACCTGATGAGCGGTAGGACACTATTTGTTCGTCAAGGTACAAGTATTGAAGGTAAAGTTGTGTGTGCCCCTCTTTCAGGTGCAAATTGTTACAGTCCCGAATATCACAGCATAAAAGAGACGGTAAGAATTTTCCCTTAAAGGAGGGATACAAACAACTAGTCCAACATATGTTTTGAGAATGTCATGTATTTAGTTTGGATTCTTGCTAGGTCCTTTATAGGAACGATAATTTTAAAAAAGGACGTTCCAGGAAATGACGGAAATTAAAAAGCACAATAATGCAGTTAATAAAAGTAGGAGATAGCAGATTTAAATTTTATATACTAATATATATATGTGTCCGCAAAGTTGGGGTTTTCCTTTTCAGAAGTAACTGCCCTTGAAATAACAAAGGTAGGTGAGCGGGCAGGTCTGGTACACGGACGGCTCGGTCACCGAAGAGGGCTCAGGTGCTGGGGTCTCTGGACCTAGAACTAGGCTATCTCTGCCTCTCGGTGAGTACACCACCATTTTCCAGGCGGAAATCTTTGCGATTCTGGCTTGTGTATCTCACATTCTGGAGGAGGGTGGGCCTAGGAGAAGAATAACAATCTTATCCGACAGCCAGGCTGCAATGAAAGCACTAAGTGCATGTAAGATTACTTCGAGTCTTGTATTGCAATGCAGGGAGGCTCTGGATTGCCTCGCAGCGAGGCATCCGGTATCGTTAATATGGGTACCGGGGCACGCTGGGATAAGGGGCAATGAGACGGCGGACACTCTGGCGAAAACAGGATCAGCCAGCAAGCTCGTTGGTCCTGAGCCAGCTCTAGGAGTAACCGCGCATAAAGCTAGGAGGAAAATGGAGACGTGGGTTGCAAGACAACACTCTCAGAAATGGAGAAGTATCTCTAGACATCTCCGCCAGGCACGAGAGCTCATTGAAGGGCCCAGTGCTAAGGATGGACGCTTCTGCCTATCTCTGGGTAGAGCCAACCTAAGGTTGCTGGTGGGACTGTTGTCTGGCCATAACACGTTAAGGCGGCACCTGCACGTGATGGAGGTGGCTGAGGATCCCTTGTGCGAACGCTGCGGAGTAGAGGAAGAGACCTCGGCGCACGTTTTGTGTCGCTGTGAAGCTCTGAGCTACTATAGGCAGACTATACTGGGGTCCATTACTTTGGACCCTCAGGACGTAAAGGAGCTTGGACTCAAGGCGATTCTCAGCTTCGCTAAAAGGGCGAGGCTTGTGATTTAAGTATTGTAGAGGTGCATAAGGGCCCGCTTAAGCGGCCTATGCACTGGCCCCTTATGGTGGCCGGAATGCCTCTAAAATTCAAGATTCATTCATTCATGAGCCAGTGACATTGTACCACTCCGTGATGTCGCGGCTACAGGACGGTATTCAGATATTTTTGATGTTGCAGAGCCCTTTATCTCGGTTCCCTTAAGACATTGGTGTACATGGTACTAAGAAAAATTGCTTATGTTTTCAAGATCTACACGTCGTGTAAAGGAAAACCCCAACTTTGCGGACACCCTGTATATATATATATAATTACGTTCATAAGAACAAGGTAACAATCACCACATAAAATGTATAAGCAACAAAAAGGAAGAGTATCGATTATAAGAAAAATTAACTTAGATTTTTGCCATTCTTAATAATAAATGTTAATGTCTAAGGTGTGCATAACGTTAAATTATTATTTAATACCACAGTTTTTAACTGAAAGGGCAAGTACGCTATAATTTCCGCTTCTCTGATAAAAAAAAAATCATTCGCTTTGAACAATTATCTAAATCACGAATCATTTTATTTTTGTTTCGTTTTTTTATGCGTGTATTTGTTGGGAATTGCGATATTGTTAGTGAAATTCGGGGATGTATTTTAATAGTGCATTTAGTTTAACGACTCAACAAAATTAAGTACTTTTCACATGGATTTTTGCTTAAATTGTTAATTTATGTTAGTGTTTTAATTTTTGTAGAGTCCTGAAGCATGAAGTAGATTACTCCGCAACGTCGCCCACTTTTCAACAGTAAACAATTTCTTCATACTCCAAATTCATTATGTCTGTACACCATTTGACTAGCCGGCTGTCTGCCGATTCAAACAAAGCTTCTAGAAAGTATACCTATTCAATCAGGTAACCGGTTTCTCCTGGTTTTAGTGAACATGGCGAATTTCTTGTAATTTACCATCTTCTAACAGCTTCATAATAAGTTCCTCTCAAAGACACAAAATCATTAGATTTCAGCGTCGTCGTATAAGTATATGCATAAAAAAGTAATTTGAAATTATGCTTACAGGAACGGATGTGATTACTTTTCAAAGGGACTGAAATTGCCTTATAACCCACAAGACCCTTTAGCATTCGCTCAGTCATGTCATTATAAAACCGAGCATGCAGTTTCCAATACCGTCTATATTCTTTTTCGTTTGTCGTATCTCCGGCATGGAGGAATGAGGCTGCTGAAGGGCAAAGCCCGTTGGTGTAGCAGTAGAAGAGAGCTATGTCACCGACGGCCAGTCGGTGAGAACAGGCCGCGAGACTGTCTGTTAGATAAGAGTCATCGATCGGACAACCCTGCTCTGGACAGCATCGAGCATAAATAACCTCCAGGTCTCTGATCAGAGAGGAAGTCATCACTAGTCTTCTTTTTTCCAGCTCACCGGCAGAGATCGGCATGTCGCTCCAAAGTCCTGCGTGCAGAGTACTGTAATCAGCAAAGCTGTGGATTGGGTTGGTCGTAGAGGAAATCAGGTCGATGACAGGTAGGAGGTCCCCTGTGGATGGCTGGTGCCGAAAACCATACTACCTGTCTCTAATCAGGTCGTGACGTTAGAGACAGTTCAGAAGGTCGCGATTTATGCTTCTCTCCATCACCTTATCTATAACAGAAAGCAGAGCCATAGGCCTGTAGGGTCAGTCTGAGATCGTTTGTTGAGATAGGCTGAACATGAGCATATTTCCAGTTGTCTGAGAAGGTGCCGGATTCGTGAGATATCTCAATTCCATGGCAGTCCGGACCAGCAGCTTTGTTGACGTCGATCGAGAAGAGCACCCATTTGACGGTCTTATGCATGAATGTTACTTTCCGCATATTGTAGGGACCCCTTTGAATCGAGGCTGCTTTGTCGTTAGATAGAGCAAGGATCTTGGCAAGCGTTTCCGTCTTAGTCTTTGAGCCGGTTACAATCGCTACATCTTGACACTCAAGTGTTGGAGGGCGACTTTGTGAGAATTTTCTCTTTTCTTTTTCCTTTTCTGGATTCGACGACATCTTATCTGTTCTCTACTGTGAGGACCCGTAAAAAGGTTCTGAGTGACTTGATCTAGTAGTATCCCATTTAAATTTACCATTCTTAGTAGATATAGGAAGTATAAGCTCCACCAAAAACTGATCGGAGACTAACGCAGAAAACATTTATGAGCCTATAATTCTGCGGTATGAGATCAGTACAGTGATGGAGAAATAGATTAATAGCGAGCATCTAAAATATGTGGCTATCTCTAGCCTCATCACTCAGTAATCCACAAATATCCATTATAGTATAATCTCAAACACTGAAGATCGACTAGGGGCCTCTTGGCTCGTCGAGTAAGCTTATGCACTCATTGAAAACCCGCAACGGCGCCATTGTTAGTACAAAAAGCTTTAGGTTGTGGCATGCTACTCCTCCAATGAAATTTTCTGTGCTATAGATATATAGAGGATTTATACATGGGTGGTGGACTTCCTTTGAGGGTAGTCATAGTGGATGGGCTTTATTTAGTTTCCCATAGGTTTTATATTGCCCTCAATAATAACCCCTTTTCAGCAAAATGAATCTGATTTGCAGTTTCTTGCATAACACTCCTGATGGGCCTGAGAAAAGAAGAGTATACTATTTCTATTACTAAGTAAAATAGCAAAAAACTCAATACATTAAACATAACTCTGCCACAGGTGTCACACTTTATACCAATATTTCAGTCTTCCTTTAGGTCACATATTAAATATCGTCGGAAGTTGGATCCAGTTGTGCTCAAACTTCCTTGACTCTCCGTACCGCCATTTTTCATGCACGGTTGCAGAAATTTACATTACTGCTATTACAGCCAAATTAGGTCATGTTGATAAAAACATAATACAAACACAAGTACGCTGTTAACACCACTGGTCAGGAAATCACGTGATTAGCCGTCAAGCAGCGAACATAATTATATAATGGAATGTAAAGTTGGTTGAGGTTATTTTTTAATTTAGATCGGTATCGAATTTTGATGAAATGTTTGGCCGATTTACGGGAAGTATTTATGCCATTCTTTAAGCCCTTAAACGAAACGAAATTACAACAAATGGTTTTACATTAAGAAATATTGCCAATATATATCGCACATTGCCATGAATGTTGTTGATCGATAGCGATTGTTTGTTATCTGTTGTTACTTTAGTATGAATTCTCCTTTTCTCACAGACATAAAAAGTTGCTGAAAATTGTTACATATAGTCAACGCCAAACAAAGTGGCGTGCACGTCATCAAGGTGGGTGTGTTGAAAAATCTACATTGTTGCCAAACTTTTTGTAAAATAATAAAATTTATTATTTACATATCTAGGTTTATAAGCAATATTAACCTCAAATGAGAACAAAAATAATAGTATAATAAAATTATAGATCTGTACTTGCATAATCATTAAGTATGACAATTATTGATCAGATGACACTATGAAACTACCATATTTAATTGATAGCTTAAAGGTACTGAATAAAAATCCAAATGGGGTCCTCCAAATTCTATGCATGGTATCTATTTTACAGAATTCATACAGAAAAATGCATTCTAAAATTAGGTAAGCTACTGGTGTAAGCTTTTTCTGTACAATAAAGTTAGTCGGAGTTTCTTTCTTCAGCGCTGTCTGAATCTGAATCTTCATCACTCTCAATTATTAAAGGTTCGATGTCTGGTCGATCAAAAATTCGTTCTCTTTCATACCATTTAAAAATTTCTTGCTCAGTATGTCGAACACTATTTTTCCACATGTCTGGGGTAACCGTTTGTAGAGCCTCGTTCCACATATCCAAACAGTCTTTTTCACTGTTACCATCTCTACCAATATGTCTGTTATAGTAACCTTTTGCTATGCCCCAAATTAACTCAATATGGTTAAATATACAATGGTAAGGAGTCAGACGAAGAACTTTGTGCCCATGTTGTTCCGCCAATTCATCAATCACGTATATTTTAGGTGGTTTGTTTCTAAAAAAGCAGTTATTTTAAGAATAGGAATAAACAAAAGAAATATAAACTGTCGACCAAAATATATATAATTAAGAAGCATTATGTACCGAGCAACAATACTCAATAGCTCTGTTTTAAACATTGTGTTTAAAAATGGTATGTTTTGATTTGTCAACCAGTCTTGGATATTTTTTTTTTGTCCATGCATTGTTGGGCACTTTGTTCAATATCATGCTGTGATAAGGGGCGTTATCCAGTATAATCATAGATGGACTCTCCAATTTTTCTAATAACTGATGTTGAAACCATTTCAAAAAATTGTCCTGGTTCATCTCTCCATGGTAATCGCTCAATTTTGTTTTCGAAGAAAATATCGCTTCACTACCCTCAATAAACCCATTTTCATTTCCAGCATGTAATATAATGTATCTAAAATATATTAGTTTTAAATTTTATAGTGCAAATTTTACCATCTGTTTTAATAGCTTTCACGCTTTTTTGGTTTCCATTTTGCCAAGAGCGACCTATGGTCCCATTTTGAAATATCCAAGTTTCATCGAGGAAGACAAACTGGTATAAGGCCTCAACCTTGGCTTGATTGTATTGCCTTAGAAATTCCACCCTTTTCAAAGCTATACTTGGTAGTTCCATGAGCCCTCGTCGCGGATTGTCCTTAAGCCACTTAAATCCAAGATCTCTAAGCAACCGCCTTAAAGACGTGGCACTACCATCAAATAATGCCCTATCTCTTAATCGAGACCATAAGGTTTGTATCGTAACTTGTTCTTCTGAAACCATGTGTAATATGACATTATAATTTAGTTAACAAATTAATGCAAATTTCTGATAAGTTATTATAATAAGATCTTACTTTTGTGATACATATTATAGATCACTTCTAGAATGGCACTTGTATCCAATGTCGCTGTGTTGGTTACACGTTTAATATAACACCGCTTTTTCTTGGGCGATTCTAAATTTGCATCACTTTTCACACCCTCGGAAATACGACTAACTGTCCTTAAACTAATTTTTAAAGCAGCAGCAACACGCTACAAAAAATGAAATAAAATTTCACTATTATTAATATACATTACATATAATTATTAGTAACCTACCTCTTGAACAGCATTTAAAGGCAACAAAGGCCCGTTGTTGTCCCTTTCTTGCTCAAAGTAGTGCATTAACGAGGCCACGAGTTCCTTACACCGACTATTTAACTGTTTGGGCATCTTTATATACCAAAATTGCCGTTATCTACTCGTAAAATGAATAATTTTGTTTTGAAACAAACAGTTGTTGATTTACAGTATGCGGGGCCAACGGATTTATAAAGATTTGAAATGCCACAAATTGATTCAGTGTCAAAATTAATACAAATGTCAGTTCCCAGTTTAAATAAGTTTCAAGGTGACAATGTGTCAACGCTGCGAAATCGGTTTAGTGCGTTTACATGTCGATAAGTGATTGGAGCGTTTGCAAAACACTTTATTTCGCATAATGCGTATAAATTTATCAGAAAGCAACTTATGTGATATTTTAATAACAAAGTTTATATGACTATTAACCATAATAAGAGAGTAATGACCATTTTACAATTTATATATCACATTAATATGAAACTGCAATAGAGCAATTGTTTGTGATAGAAACCTAGGCATTAGGTCGGGGAATTTTTATCGTGATGACGTGCACGCCACTTTGTTTGGCGTTGACTATACCTAGTTTCGATAATTGAAAATTGCGACGAACAAAACAGTAATTCGTAGTTGTTTACTGTATGAGTACAAACTTGGTACAAAATCTGCAGCGGCGCCGGGGGCGTGAAAAATATGTACCGTATTGGAAGATGATGCCGTTAGTGATCGAACAGCACAGAAGTGGTTCCGAAAATTCTCTTCGGGAGATCTCTGTTTGAGCGATAAACCGCGCTCAGGGAGACTAAAAATCATGGACAAAACGAGGATCTTCGACAGGTTGTGGACGCAAATTCCAGGACAACCTGGCAAGAACTTGCAGAAATGTTCAGAGTGAGTCCTGAAACTATTCCATTGCATCTTCATCAGCTAGGAAAGATGTGGAAGTTAAGCCAATTGTTCCCACATGAACTGACAAATGATAACAAATTAAGTTGTCTCACAATTTGTTCAGCAAACATTTCACGCAACGCTAATGAACCATGATTCAATCGGTTATTAGCCTGCGACTAAAAATAAATCTTGTATTCGAATTCTAAGCGTTCGTATCATTGGTTGTCGCGTACTGATTCGGTACTACACACGCCTAAGGCTTCCTTGCAGCCAAACAAGGTTTTGTTGTGTGTTTGGTGAACAGCAACTGGAATTGTCTATTATGAGTGTTTGAAAAGGGGTCAAACCATCACTGCTAACTTGTATTGTGAGCAGCTTCAACGAGTACAAGCAGCACTCATTCAGAAACAGCCTTCTTTGATCAATTGGAAGAAAGTGATATTCTTGCAGGATAACATCAAGCCTCATACCGCAAAAGTGATCCGAGAAAAAATTTCTGAACTATGCTGGGAAACGTTACCGCACCCGCCATATTCTCCACGTTGGCAAAAGGTCATTGAATGTTATGGTAATTACTTCGACGAATAAATAGTGTCGTATTGTTTCCTCAATAAAAATTTATATTTTTCTACTAAAAACCCCAAGAACTGATTTGGTTACCTGATACCTAATATGTGTCAATACTCAAGATGTTCATTAAACCCCAAATCCACATTAAAGATGTCATTCTTATGCCTTCATAAGATAATCTGGTCTGAATTGTAGTAATTCCTCTGGCTCCGGGTCTCTGTCCTAATTTACGATGTAGTGTGTTTAAGTGCGAACGGCACGTCCTTGGTATGTATACTCATAACTGTTTCCCCACGTTTGATAATTTTAACTTGGTTTTTAGTAAATTGTTAAGTCTATACTTTTTGCGGAATCTGATACCAAACCTTTCTCAATGCATTCACAGCTCCAATTGCATCTTCATGACAATATCACAACGACGTTGCCGAGTTTAAGCAAGCAAAGACGTCGATTTCGTGTTCCAGATTTTGATAATATCTGTTTTATCTTGTTCATTTCTTCAGGTTTTTTTTATTACTCTAAATTGTCTATCCGTTCGTCGTGACATTGGCGAACCCTTCTTGGCCATTAACGTTAATGGCCAGGCAGAGACGTTAGGATGAAAATATCAACAATATTGCCCACTCACTGCACTACGTGCACTCATGTGGATGTCCGACCAATACCATTAAAGTCCAATTATTATCGTTACGCATTAAAACGTCATCATCGAACAATTTACTTTAATTGTTTCATCCAACGACTTTAGACTAGGTAGAAGAAGCAAGTCTATGACTTGTTTGTATCCAAAATCTCATAAGATGAACATTTACACAACAAGTCGATAAGGCTCAAGCCGCCAGTTTGACAGTTGTTGACATGAAATTCATACGTTACCGCGAAAACATATAAAAGTGTGTGGGTTCTATACAATTCTAGTGCTCCAGACAGTTGTGAAAAATGAAGGTTTCTGTCGAATTTGAAACTGTTTAAACTGAATAATCGATCGATAAGTGTTAATATATTACAGTGATCGGCGTTGGGAGGGGGCGCGTACCCCAACGTTGGGGTTTTACGCGGAAAGTTGTGGGGTAATTTTGAGTTCAGTCCACTTTTTGTTTCTTTGAGTGCATAGTCCTAATCGAGGTGCGTTAACTGGATTATGTACTTAACAACAAGATTGAAAAACGCAAGATAGTTGAGAAAAACTAATTTTTTGATGGATACTGAAAAGGGCTAACAGAAACATGACACAAACTAAACCAAACTAAAATCTACTTCAGTTTTTAGGAAATGTACCTTTGCGTTATAAGTACCATTACAATCTCGTTTTAGTGCCACGAGATTTTACGAAAGTAACTCAGTTCCAAAAAGAGCTCTAATTATATGAGGGTCCTTGTTCGTTATCTACCTCAATTAAGATAATATTAAGGAATTCTATAACTACTTTGCTTTCTGACGGAAGATTGCCATTGCTTAGTAGGAGATGAAAATGTATCGCAAACCTCAAAATATTCATATACTAGCTTGTACGAAGAGCTTAAATTATTGATATAAGCGTTGGAATAAACCTATACACATTTTATATGAGTAAATGTGTGAACTCGAACAGTGAGGTACATGTAGCTGTTAATTTATTTATAGATACAAATCAACTCAACTATTCGCGACAAGGTTCCCCGATTCCGACTACAGACGACATTCGATTGCAGAGTGGCCTACTAGAACCGGATATAGCATTATCATGCTATGTATTATAAATAATGACTGTTGAATATACAGGGTGAGTTTTTATTTTAAGCTTGGTCGATAACGTGTGCTATCTAGAAAAGTTATTTACAAAAATGATGGTGCGCAGTATGCTCCTTACTCGAAAAATAACTTTATCTCAGCAGGGTGATTCATAACTGCGTGGTGACATAAACGAAGCGGTGATATAACACAATATTGTTTTTTTATATTACATAGCTCCCAGTCCACTAAATGAATCCCAATGTTTTTTAAATTAACGTCCATTCGCAGCTTTAAAAGAGAATTCAAAAGAATGTTAGTACAGTTACAATTTAATGGATCTACAGGTGATTGACTAAATCTCATCATTAATATTATTATATTTTGAAGTTTTTTTAGCAATATTATAGTCAGCTACATGTCCTTTATGTAATGTATATAATATGCACTATACTATAACTATCTAAAACTGTAATGACTCATCGATGTTCACGTGAACATCACTTAACTACCAGTAGTCGGCTGTTCATAGGCGGGGTATGAATGTTTAACATGGGTGAACTAGATTTGTCACATGCTTAATAAAGAGTGGTTTGAAACATATTGTAAGTCAAAAATTTGGGAATTACCTTTATTCATCGTCGCTTCCACTTACATCTGACAGTAATAAACTGTCGCTATCGCTTTCCTCGCTGAAATTGACTATAACTGGTTCTATGATGGTGTCGATGTGGTGGTCAAGCTGCCACATTTTTATTTCTTCCTTCACGACATGACGGATAGCATTCTGCCAAGCTTCGGGCGTTACTAGCTGTATGGAAGTCTCAAGTAAAACCTTAACGTCTGGTAATTTGAAGGTTGTGTTATGGCGTACAATATAACCCTTCACTTGAGCCCAGATGAGCTCTATTGGGTTCAGTTCACAGTGGTAGGGCGGTAACCGCAGCACAGTGACACCACATTGACGGGCCATCTAATCAGTCACGTAACTAATGTTCGCAGGTTTGTGCTGTTTAATTTTTTCATACAATTCCGCTTTCACACATGAATCGTCAAACGGGATTCCTTTTTCGCGCAACCATTGCTGCAAGTCACTTTTTCGAGATCCCATAGTCGGTACACGTTCGGCTCGACGACTATGGTAGGAAGCATTATCCATGACGATCACAGAGTTGGGCTCAACTCGCTGAAGCACCCCTTGAAACCAGCTCTCGAAGCAGCTGGCATTCATTTCGTCATGGTAATCACCTCCTTTCTTAGAGACGGAAATCAAGTCACACTCTTCTAAAAAGCCACTATCGCTACCAATATGAGTTACGATCAATCTTTGACCTTTCCCTGACGGTCCACGAAGACCTGTTGACAAACCTTCAATGCTTGCTTGTCGGTTACTCACTACGTTTTTGTCTATCCAGGTTTTTTTAACTGTGTGACCTGCATTTACCCATGTCTCGTCCAAATAATAGATTTTTCTTCTTTGTCGCCTATATTCAATCATTTCGCGTAGGTATTTTCGACGCCAGGCGATTATTTCAGGTCTCTCTATCAATACTGACTTACGATTACGCGTTTCGTAACGAAAATTAATTTCGTGCAGGGATTTCCTCATTACCTCGACGCTCATTTGGGGTATAATTTCATTTTCCTTGATCGCTGCATGTACAGCCTTGAGGGTTGGTATCTCATTCCTAAAGAAGAATGAATGTACGGTTCGCCTTAACGCCATTTTGCTATCGTCATCCAATTTAACGGCATTTCGTCCCTTCAAATTAAACTTTGGATCAGTAGTAGCTCCAGTTTTCTTCTTTTTATGCACCACCCTGCGAATGGTCCACTCTGGAACGCCTGTCATACTTTCAAAACCCGTGAGTGCATCTCCCTGCGACATAGTTCTGTTCAGATAATTGAACACGTTGAGCACGATTTCTTTCGCGTTCCTCTTCAGTGCTTTACGAAGCCGTCTACTTGTTCCCTGGATTTCAGTACTTCCACTCGTGCCATTTGTATTCTCCATGGTTAAGTATAACCAAAACAGTAACCACAGAAACCACAACAATAACAATCACACAACAAATCTTATAAAAACACACGTTCCAATGCGTTGCCGACGCCTATGAGTCTGCCGGTCGAGGCGCGTCTTTGATTTCATTGGTTCTACCGGCGGACAACAATCAGCCATTATTTCCATCTCTGTCTGTGCTGTTGACCACCGCAAAACCACAGAAACGACATATGTCGTACGCTATACGGCTGTACTGGAAGGAAGCCGGGATCGAGCTCTGATCACGTGTTGATCACGCGTATGAGTCATTACAGTTTTAAATAGTTGTAAGATATAGTAATGCACTGAACGAATTTACCTTAGCTGTTCAGGCGGGGGTGAAAAATGGTTATGCCTGCCCCCAGCCCTTTAGAGTATTATTTTTTTTTTGGTGTTATATTATTTGCTCATATTTTGATTTCATTATGTATAAATACATACATACAATAAACATTATTATTATCTGCAGCCTTGCTGATGACATCACTCTACATGCAGGAATTCAGAGTGACAGGACGATATCTGCCGGTGAGCTGGAGATAAGATGACTTGCAGCGGCTTGGCTTGGTAGGCCGAGTTCTCAAAGTGCTATTCATTTCGGCTGGTCGGAAGTCAGATCCCCGAAGATAGCACCAATACATTGCGTTAATGGCGACAGCAGCTGGGAACAATCAAGGCTATTTGCTAAGAGGTACTTTTCTCCACATAACTTGCTTACTCTGTACAAGGCCCTGATAAGACCACCCTTGAGTACTGCCCACATATTTGGGGTGCTGCCGCATCAGTTATCCATGCTCGATGCTGTTCAGATGAGTTCCGTCTGACTAATCGATGACCCTTACCCAACGGAGAGTCTGAGGATTAAGCTCTCTTTTCTTTATGTCAACAAGCTTTGCTCTTCAGAGCTCTCCTCTATGATGCCGCCGCGCAATGTACCTCCCAGAGGCCCGACTATCTTCGGCCTCCCATTTGCATCGTACATTTTACATCCAATACTGGCGGATACAGTCTACCCGAAGAAACTTTTCCCAGTACTACTAATCTTAGGCAGTTCAAAAAGTTTATTTGATCTCCTCACAGAAGTTGCGGTGCTCTGGTATTTCTACCTACACAGCTGCTTTAGTATAAAAAAAAAACAGGAAAACGAACATTCCTACAAGACATGGATAGCAAAAACCTATCTGCACAGATCGGCCCTTAGTTTAACTATCGATGTATTTCCCGGCACTGTCTATAGCTCAAAAGCCAGTATTTTTCCTCAAGAAAGCATGCAGTTAGCTTTACGCCTCCCTGTGAAAATATAACGATATATTAATCCATAAACAGACGTAATATTTGTAAAAGATCGAAAGCTTCTTGAATTCTGCGCCTAGCCGTCTTATGCAAACATTTCAATAGGCTGCGTATAATCAAACGCTAACAAAAAGACCCGCCGTCGATAATAGGACGTCCCAGCTGTACGGCGTGCACTAATCCTTCACGGAATCGCATATTCAAAGGGCACTCCGACAAAGCCGCCAAAATCCTGATTGAAAGGGCTCCTGGATAATGACGGCTCCGGAGCTCCCGGAGCTGCTCCCGGAGCCGATCTATCGGGTTGCCGGTTGACCGATGACATCGGGCTCTACCCTCTTTAGAGCCGCTCCACCCGACGTTCAAACATGCATAAATCATTTTCGAGATTATAGCCCTCACCCGATGATGCTGTGTTGTTAAAGGCCTATCTGATAAGGACGTTACTCTGCGGTATTCGAAATGGCCTGTAGTTTTGTGGAATCTAGCCTTTTTTTATATTAAGAGCCAATTTCACCATCATTAATATTTGACCGTCAGCTTGGACCGATGGGAAAAGACCTTATCGAAATGCAATTTGACGGAAGCTGTCAAAGCTCTCTGAATATCAGTGATTTCTATTGAATTATTGAATAAAATCGTGAAAAAGCGATTGTATGATAAGCAAGAGCACTTTTTGATTTCAACATGATGCTCCTGTACAGAGAAAACAGGACAACTTTCATGCATTTTGATCGTTCTTATGAATGTACATATAATACATCGGTTATCCCTTTAGCCAATGGGAATGCAAGAAATAATAGGTCGATTTTCTAGCTATTAAGTTTAATAGCAGGTTTAGGCGTTTGTTAATGCATGGCAATCTCGAATTTGCTAAGTTCAATATAATACTTCATTATAGCTACATACCTGTTGAAATATGCGGATTTGTTTGTATTTTGTGTTCAAAAAATAATATAAAATATAAATAATATTATAGTAATTATAGTAATAATAATTTATTATCAATTTATGGGTTAATAGATTTCTTCAAAGCAATCAAAACAGTATGAACTCTCCATCCTATAACACCGGTATCTGTAAAACGTGTCAATCCTTGCATCTCCATGGTGCATAACGGAATTACTATAGACATAGACCTAAAATTATAAGTAATTGCTGAAAAATAAGAGCTAAGAAAATTATAATGGTAATAAAATATTGGTGGTGAAGTTTGTTGACTGTTGGGAACACAAAACATATATACTGGAGAAGTTTAATTTCAGAGTCCACCCTATCCAAGGGCAAATGAGACTTATGTCATGTCAGCGGCCATTTCTGAGGGTGCAACACGGTTGCCAGATTGTGCAATAATACCCCGCAACGTATCCAGCTCAACATACAAATCTGAGATTGCTAAAGTTGTATATTGAAATTTGGTGGGATATGAGAGATATAATAGCATGTGTTATTAACAATTTGCGCTATCGTGACGAATAAGTTCTTTTTTGAATGTTAAAATAGCAATGTCAATAACACAAGCTGCTATAAGATCACTCATAGGACAGTGATGGGACATTTCATGCATACTGATCGGTGCAAGTGGGGAAAGTGAATTTCCTCAGGCACCAAAAGGAAAGATTATATAAGAATTCCATCCGACACGCATGGAACATTTTTAGATTTAGATTTTCACGATCTGAAGCAACTCCTGCTGGTGTTTTCTACTATCTTGTGCTTTGAATTTCATCTTTGGATGCAGGTTAGCTCGTGATTTACAATATTTTTTTCGATAATTCACGATAATAACACAGATAGGATAAGAAACGAAAACTCTGTTTCATTGACAGATTACTGCACGAGACACGACATGGGAGTTGTTTATTGTCGTTTTCTGAGCAAATTTAGGATCAACGGAATTAGCTAAGGTAGAGTATTTTAAACACAAAAACTACGCTAGGTTTATCAGAAGAAAACACTATATCTCTGAGCCACAGAAGCAGAGCGAATCTCAGGTTTCCGATTCTAGTTCTAGGAACTAGTTCGCGAATAAACTACTTTATGCAACAATACCACAAGAGATATACAAACATTTAAAAAGTGGATATTCCAGTCTTTCAGTCGAGATTAAGTGAAAACGATTCACTCATATTTTTGAACCGTTCCAATGCATTCCACTAATCACAAATGCATTCTCCCAGCACTAACATTATGAGACACTAATTTCAATTGTCAATTCCTCAAGATTAAAACAAAAATATTTATATGGAAATTAGCTGAAAAATCTAGCATGTTGTGAAAATCGTAGTTACTGTAAATCATAGTTTGGTGATGGTACACTTAATATAACCACGTATGCATGTATTGCAGGCTTCACGTGTACACGACAGTGTACCATTTTTCAGCAATACCTCGATGTCAAATATCAACACAGAACAAGTGAGATTGGAGAATAGACCACAGAAGATTGATTATCGATTACGATACGGAATGAATGCGAATTTTGACACCTCTGAGTTGCCATATTTGGCCACCTGAGAGGTGTATGGTCACATCGTGGTTGATTGTCATTTGAAATATATTAACATGTGAATTATAGCTAAAAAACGTTATGACATTGAAAATTAAACAAGTTAAAAGGTTATATATTTGCTTACAATGAGTGAATAAATAATAACGTAAACAATAAATAATCAAAAACAACAAATGAACAAAATCAGTAACTGAAACAGTATTTCATAAAACAACACAATAAATGAAATATCATATAATCATATAAAAGAGAATTTTTATATCTTTTTAATTTATTTTTTATTGTAATAAATTTTTTGAGCTCTAACGTGTATGATTCACATGTTGATATACTTCAAAATCAGTCAACCACGATGTGACTATACTATACACTTCTCAGGTGGCCAAATATGGCAACGCAGCGCATCTTTTCCATCCTATTATCGATAATCGATTTTGTGTGGTCTATTCTCCTTCTCTAACGTCACTGTCGTCTATGTTCTGTGGTCACTTTTTTTGTGTTATTTGACGTCCAGGCATGTAAGGAAAAGGTATCTTAGAAGATCAAATTTCTGTACAAAAAGTGCTCCGTCCAAGATTTGTTTGTGCAGAATTACATATTATACGTACACTGTCGTGTACACGCTTAATCTGCAATAATCCCCAAATACGTGGTTGTGTTGAGCGTACCATGTACCAGCACCGATAGTGTGACTGATTATAGACTGAAATCAAAACAAAAAACTGCAACTGTAATTGTATGTATACTAAGTGACATATAAATCCGAACACCCAGTTTAAATAGTTTGATTTTAATGAAAGTTGGTGAATGTATTTATCTTACTGTAAATAACAAGTGAAAAATTTTTTTCAGCCTTATCAGTTGAACATTCCGGTTTTTATACTGCTTTTTTTTAATTCACTAACGCTCTAAAAATGAATATTTCAGCCGCAGTAAAGAATCAACGTTGGCGGATGTTGGTTCTTGACATCCTTTACGATCGGTTACGATGCCTAGAGTGCGGAGACCTGTACGATTTCGTCAACTTAGTGACCGTATAGTGGGACTTCGGGAAGCTGGACTTTCTTTTCGGGCAATTGCAGTTAGAGTGCAAAGAAGTGTAGACACTGTGGTTAGGTGTTGTCAGGCATGGCTTCGAGAAGGCCGTACGCAAAGAGCAAGGGGCACTGGACGCCGCCGTAGAACAACAGACCGTGAAGATCGCCGCCTAAGATTATTGGCTTTAAGGGACCGTTTCTCCACTACCAGGTCCATTGCAAATGAATGGTTTGCAGAACACGGAAGACCTATTGGCATGCGAAGTGTTTACCGACGAATGAGAAGTTTTGGCTTGTTTTCATACCGGCCACACTGGGTCCTCCCTATAACTCGAGAACACCGACGTAATCGCCTTGAGTGGTGCAGACGACGGTCACTCTGGGATCAGGAATGGAACAGTATTGTCTTTAGTGACGAGTCTCGATTTTGTTTAGGCATGCACGATGGTCGTGCCAGGGTTAGAAGGCGACGTGGTGAAAGGAGGAATCCACAGTTTTTTGTTGAAAGACATGTTCATCATACTGTTGGAGTTATGGTTTGGGGTGCTATAGCTTATGGTTCCAGGTCACCTTTAATCTTCATCAGAGGTAACATGAACGCGCAGCGTTATATCCACGGAGTTCTAGAACCCCATCTTTTACCCTATCTTGACACCTGGCAGATCCAACTTTCCAGCAGATAATGCCCGGACCACATGTTGCAGAGTCACAATAGACTTCTTTCACATAATGATGTCACATTGTTACCATGGCCAACAAGATCTCCCGACTTATCCCCAATTGAGCACGTGTGGGGATAGATGGGTAGGAGATTGCTCAATTTGCACGTCCCTCCTCAGACTCTAGAAGCACTCGAGAGGAGTTGGTGGTTGCCTGGATGCGATACACAGGAGGACATTGACCACCCTGATCAGAAGCATGCCTAGGCGCGTTGGAGACTGTGTAAGCACATCAGCGTACATCCACACATTATTAAGGTCAAAGGGCTTTAAAGCAGTGCAAATCATTTTGAAATTTTTATCATTTACTTATTATGCTTCAGTACTTATACAAAATTTTATTAAATAAAACCATTAAACTAGGTGTTCGGATTTATATGTCACTTAGTATATGAATGTTGAAAAGGTTAACGTTTCCGGACCAGTGGAAAGAAGTGTATGAATGTGTTGAAACGCAACACCCAACAAAAATTTTACTGAATAAGCTATTTTATGTAAGGGTTTGGAAGTGCAGGTTAGCAAATGTAGGATAAGCTATAAACACACGCTAGGTGATGTTAAGTTATTATAATCACATATGGATTACAAAAGTTGCAGTAAACATGAAAAACCTTCAGCTAAACTGAGAAAATGGATTTTACTCAGACATCAAGCATTTTTTTAAAGTATCAGCTCGATTTTATATAATTTCATAATATTTAATCAACTGATAACATTTCAATGACAAGCTATCGCTTCATATTTTACAGTATTTTGTTTTAAATACTTTTTATTTGCTGCCAAAAATCTGACCGAGAGATCTTGAGGCTGATTGGTTATATTTGACGGTCTGTTGGTACTCGTACCCTATTCGCGGAAAATAATGGTTTGGTAGATTGTGAAATTGGTCCTAAGCTAACTTGTTAAAAAATGCCGTCAAGTATATTGCCGTTGTGCTACCGATGCAAAAAAGCCGACCAAATCAATCGCGTATGAGGAAGCGTCAATGTACCTTGTTATTTCTGTTTACATAATGAGGAGTACTATGTTGTAGTGGTAGCTGCTAAAACAACGGTGAGACGAAGTAGGTGGTCTTTGGAAAAAGTAAACTACGTACATGTATAACAAAGAAATCCAAGTAATGCTGCTTCCGTTGATACTGTACTACGCTAGATTTATTTTTTCCGATGGTAAAGTATACGCCCCATGCCTATTTCATCGTGAGTTGTATCTAACAAATGAGTAGTATTACTGGGATCAGAAAGTAGACGTTACCAAAGACTGTAGCATTTACATTTCCCTAGTTATTGAAAAATTTACATTTTCCTAGTTTCTGAAAACTCCGAACTCCAGCTTAAAACGCCTCCACAAGTTTTCTGAAAATGATCAGGAGCCTCTTAAACGTCAAGAAAATGAAGAGACATTTTTCATTATTCGTTTTTTAATCGAGGTTTCGCCGCCTCTGGACCATTTTTACAAAGCTGTTTCGTCCTTGGCACGGTAGTAATCTTCTATGAAAGTTTCACCAAAATAGCGGGATACCTTTCTAAAACATAGAGGAGTCAAGGATTAGCGGACCAACAGATAAACAAGGCGACACATATAGACACCATATTCACCCACTCATTTTCGAAATTTTAAATAACTGGTGATAGTTGCCTGCAAGAGAGTTATGGGGAATAAAAGGACTTTTAAAATGAGCCCATACCCATAACTTTTTTGGATATTAATCACTACCAGTGCTTCAACTTTTGACTGTTATAGCATTTCCTGATATGCAGCGTTCCATAGACAGTTAATTTTCATATTAGTGATTATTTGTCATTACTTGTAAGGTCTCATCTGGAAGGTATTTTTGATTAAACCACTTTCAGCAATATTTCATACCTTTTTGGGATATACACGAAAAATATTTTTTTTTGAGGTGTTACTCCGCTAATTTTTTTGTATATTTGTAACTTGATATTCTGACCTGTAAAGAGGCCAAGACTGAAGTCGCACAACAACCTCATGATTACTTCCACGAAATTTTCAGTAAATTTCATCCAAAGTACTAGTAATTGTAATAGAAGTAGCAACGGCAGGGCTTGACAAAAAGGTTACCTATGACCCTTTTGCCGACCCAGGACATTTCCAGAACCTTCTGATATTGCCGCGACTCCAAAACTTTCTTCAAGAAGACTAATGTTTCTAAAACTAAATTAGACAACTTATGTCAAGTAAATACAACATTTCAAATGTCACAATCATGATCATGAACACAAAGCGAGTTGAAATATGTATTTCTTGTCATATGCATGATTATGACTATACAAGTATGACTGTGATTATGCAGGTGTGATTCCGCCACTAGTTCTAAGCTGTATGAATAAAGTGAGTTGTATTTATTTTCGGAAACTATTCGAAATGCATAGTTGCGCAAGGGTGGCAGTTGCAAACGGCTCATATTTAATGTCAAACTTTTTGTAGATCGTCCCTGACAGGTCAGCATCAGATGCATACTTTCGATTAACTAATTAAACTGATGACTGATATGAGAGGTTCGTATTCTGTAAATTTAAAGCTGAGTACGAAATAATAATAATATCTTTACTTCCATGAGACTCCACAATAGAGTGTTGGAATTGGCAAACATCACAAGCTAGTAAAATGGTACAATCACCTTCAAGAATACAGCACTAAAGGAAAAATCTAATAAGTGTCATATACTTAAGTAATTATTCAATGAATATAGAGTATTGTATACAAGAAATTCCCTGCCTTTTCTTTAAAGTTTTACGGATTGGATACTCTTTATATATTTTCGTAATATACCGTGGATAACATAATTGTAGGATCTTTTGAAGTCAACGACAACCTGTGAGCTACAGTGGTTAGCTGGAATGATGGCCTTAAATGCTGAGTGGCAGCAGATTCTCTTTGGAGGCTGAAGCTCTTAAAATTTTATTTAACATAGACGGCAGAGTTATAGACATACAATGGATGCAGAATTATTATTCTTAATTTCTTGATTAGATCAACACAGGATGCACGTCTGCTTTCAAATGAAATGGTTCTAATAATTTTCTTTTGAAGAACAAATACCTCCTTCACTCTACAACTGTTGTCCCAACAGATGATTCCATAGTTAAGATTCGAGAGTACATAATTCATGACAGTGCTTCCATGATAAATTCTCATCTAAATGAATACCAAGAAACTTGATAGAAGTTGTCTGCTTTAAGCTATGACCGTCACATCTTACTAAAATACTCTGATCGTTTTTATGTGTATTAAATAGGATCAGATTGAAATTGAGAGATGGATTTCTACGGACAACAGAAACAAGCATGTCACTTCGTAAGGCAACAAAGAAGCGAAATGAAAAAACTAGTCGAAATAGAACACATAAAAAAGGATACATGGGTGGCCTTCCTGGCAGAAATGTTTAAAAAAGAAAACGAAGAATCTTTACCAGAAACGCCAAATATAATAACTGATGAAGAAATCTCCCAAGAGGATGTGAAACAAGGAATAAATAAATTAAAAAATAGAAAGTCACCAGGAGAAGATCAAATACCAAATGAACTCTTAAAATATAGTGGTCATTACCTTGTACACCAATTGCAACTCCTTATTCAAAAAATAGCCACCACAAACAGAATACCAGATGAATGGAGGAGAGCGATCATGCTGATGTTCATCAAGAAAGGAGATAAGATCCACAATAGCTATCGAGCAATAAATCTGTTAAATACAACACTCAAATTGACAACAAGTATAATAGCGACAAAAATAAACGAACGAATAACTCTGCAAGAGAAACAGCAAGGATTCCGGGCAGGAAGATCATGCACGGATGCAGTTTTTGTAATAAGACAAATAAAAGAAAAGTCGCTGGAATACAACAAACCAGCATATATGTGCCTGCTAGATTTGAAGAAAGCATTTGATAGAGTGAGAATTCGGAACGCGATACATTTATCATATGACAGGGAATACCACTGGATATAGCAAAAACTATTGAGAATATATATAAAGATAAGATAGCTATGGTAACATGTAAAGAAAAACTCTCGCAACCTATCAAGTAGGAAACTGGCATTAGACAAAAAGATACGCTGAGCCCACTAATATTTAATCTGACGATGGATGAAATCATAAAGAAAGTTAAAAAAAGAAGAGGATATAGAATGGGAGATAAGGAAATGCAGATAATATGCTACGCCGGCGACGCCATAATAATAGCCGAAAATGAAGATGACCTACAAAGATTAATTAACGAATTCGAAGATACGGCGCTCATATACAACATGGTGATTTCAACAGAGAAAACTAAATCGATAGTGATATCAGCGGAACCGAGACGATGTAAACTGGTCGCAAATAGCATAATAATAGAACAAGTGATGGAAAGGGAATACTTAGGAATCAAACTGTCAAGCTATGGAAAAGTGGAAGAAGAAGTAGAAAAACAAGTGAACATGGCGAACAGAGCAGCAGGATGTCTCAACAATCCAATCTGGAGAAACAAATACCTCACAACGGAAACGACAACTAGGATATATAAATCAACAATAAGATCGATAATGACGTACACAGCGGAAACAGCAGAAATGAAAGTCTTACGAAAAATAACAAACCAAACTCTAAGAAACAGAGTAAGAAGTGAGGAAGTACGAGCGAGATGTGGTATAGAGGAAATAAGCCTGTGGACCAAAAGAAGAAAAATAGAATGAATGACAGAAAATAGAACAGTACGAATAGCAAGTGACAAATCGCCAAATGGAAGAGACTCAATGGGACGACCGAGGAAAAGATGGTCAGACAACATCAATTGCGGCTAAAAACCGAAGTAAAACAGGCACGAGCCTATTAATACATTAGGAGGAAAAAGAAGAAGATTAGACTTTTTGTTGATTAGTTCAAATCAAGCGGGAATGGTCGATTTACAGAATACAAACCCCGATTGCACAGATAATTTCATTTTATTTTAGTTTTTCAAGGTTATCTTTCTCCCCTGTTGGCAAAACATCTATTGAACGTTTTTTATGTGACGGGGTATATGCTTTTCCTCTGTCCAAAAAGAGACCATCAAACTGTCCTTTGCTCCAGTGAATGCATGAAATTAGAAGGTAACTAAATCCGGCGACAGGACGCACCCTCTCCCTCTTGCAGGTAATTTTATATGTCACTAATGAACTACCTCGTTGGTTCTATAAGTGATCCATCATCTACCGCCTATTAATCATCACAGGCCGGTTATGGCGGCCCTACTGAATGTAGGGGTGATTTAATTAATTCAATCTTATCTTCATCGATACTGCAAAAAATTTACATCCAGTGAGGGGCGATCCATCAGTCGCATTCCAGGATATTTCAAATGAATACAAGCTATGAATTGATCTGCTGACGAACAAAGGAAACTTCATAATCTAAAATAACACGAAGGTCATTTTTTAAGTAAGAACCGTTCTGTCAGACGAACATTATTCAAGAATGTAAATTGTAACACAAACTAAAATATGAAAATTTCTTCGTTTTTGAAAATAGTCTCCATAAACACTCAACACTTAATGTGTCAAATACTGGAGCCAGCTTTTGCGATCCGTCTTCAAAGACCGCTGCCGCCTGAGTGTTAAACTGTTAATGGTTTTTTTTCAACATTTCATTATTTTCCAAGCGCTCTTCACCAGTAATGTTTTGGAAAAGGATGATAGTATGACGGTCCTAAGTCAGAGCAGTATGGGGGATGGATCCAGTAGTTCCCAAGAACTTCCAGTTGCGTCTGTGTTCTTGCCGCAACGTGGGGCCGAGCGTTGTCGTGAAGCACAACAACGCCGCTAGAGAGCAGGCCCCGCCGGCAGTTTTAAATGGCGCGCCTAATTCAACAAGCTGCTGGCGAATTTCAGCAAAAGGAGCTTCTCTCATTTTAAAAACCGAAATACTAAGTGCTCTCCTGGTATGGCGACAAACAAACCATTATAACCACATAGCCAATACCAACAGAGATGTGAAATGTAATGGCGGCCTAGTGCGAGGCTGGTCAAGACCGTTTGAGGTTGAACGGACGCCACGTGATAGGATGCGCGGACACAGCTCTAGCTTTAAAAAGGACCCCTCGTGTCTTGCACTTCTTTGGCGAAAGTGACGGCTAGCGTAACATGTTTATTAAAGCTTTCCCCAAATCGCATATTAAAAAATTTGTTGGAAGGAAGGAATTCCATTATATAAACAGGACATCATTGTAATGACCGTTTGTATCAATGCACAGACTGCTTGTTACAGATTCTACCGACATTTAGTAATGAACTACTTATAAACGCAGAAGTTGAGGTCACTTGAAATTAGAAATTGAACGACTAATCCAAACAATACCTGATGGAAACGAAAACTTCAAAAATACAATGTTTACTATTCTGGTCAGAGAAAGTTCTGTATGGTCGACAGTTCCAAATATCATTTAGTTCTGAGCTATGATGCTGAACTATTACACAGACGCTTCTGGCAACACACTATAATATATACGAGGCAATTTATTAAAAAAATTAATGGACATTTCTGTAGTCGGAAGTAATCTTATGTCCTTAAATGTTTCTTTCCATTACCAATTTGCAGGGTATTATCAATTGCTGCCCCACGGATGAGAATGAATAACAACACACGAATAGTATTCAAATAACGTTATCGTCAATGTTAAACCGCACTAACTTCAGCATACTTATTAAATATAATAAATAAAACGGAACTATGTTTTTCATACACTTACTCCGAGTATTTAACACAATTGATCACCAAAAGGTGTAGCCTTAAACAAATTTATCAGGAGAGGTTATTCATGTGAAATTAAGTACCTTACTTAAAAAATGCAATTAGATGTTTAAAAAAAAGTCAGTATCTTTGAAAATACGTTTGCTTCTTCTTCTGTAGAGGGTATGATATTAGAATTATCTGTTCAAAGTTTAAGTCAGTCTCTTAAGCCACTTCAAAGATACAATTATTTTCGATTTCGTAATTACCACTTAACACCTTGTAACTCGGAAAGCGGGCTTTTTAGAACATATGGTCAGAAAATTTTTCTTGTTTTTATGGGTATTGTTTTTGCTCCAGAAGTATTTGCCAGTGTTTTCTGAATCATCCTGTTAATTTAAAGCTTCACCTCAAGCTTGCACGGTATTTCTGCGAATACAATTAAACTGAATCAGGGAGTTTTCGATTCAGCTAGGAGAGCCGCTCACGCTCAGGTTGAAACGGCAGCTGTATGCACTGTGCAGTTTCCAGCATGCTGCGATTATGTCCGCATCTGGCTCTGAATAGAAAATCGGACCCTGGGCTTAATAATTCATTGTGCAGGTAATTGCTGGTGGGGCTACCACTGAATACACCGTCCATCTATAATTGATCGTGGACGAACGGAGATGAACCTGGGAAGGGCGGAACGCAGCTTGTGTAGCTCTATTCAGAGTGCCCTTTGAACCTAAATCGTTTTGACTACAATATTTGCAGGAAATCATGTTTTCGCTAACGCTAACATCAGTTCATAAAAGATCATGTTCAGCATGACCTAGATCCTTTCAGAAAATAGATCGGGTCAGTCAAACAGGCCTATATGAATTCATCCCCAGTTTCCAAGAAACGGCAACGTTGCTAGAGAAATGTCTATGAGCAAGCTCGGTAAACGATACGACCGGAACAAACAGTCGCCCTATGATACTATAAATCGAGAAGATATCCTCATTAACAAATGTTCTGCTTAGAGGTACGAAATGCATTGTATTTTCTTTCAATATTTGAAATATTTACATAACCTTTTTTGTGTCATTAATTTTAGATGGTGACTTTAATATTATACAGAATGATTTATATCTTGCTGTTTTATATCGTTATAGACAGAGTACATATACATTACCTTTATAAAGTTATCAACTTTGAAAAATTAACAACAGACAAGTTGAACTGTTCTAAATAACTTAAGACATAATCATTAAAAATGTGCCTGTAACTTTTCAAACTAAAATTTCTGTAGTGCTCCAAATGAAGGGACTTACTTTTTTATTGGTGTAAATTGGTATAAAATAATGCCTTTGATAAAGATAAATAACGGAGAACAAGGTACAGTATATACAGGGTGACTTCGAAGTTGAGTCATTTATTTTAACAGTGAGTAGATCTGATCAAAAGAAATGCTTTTTTCCTTTAACATTTTTCTGGTAAAATTAAAGTAACAAAGTTATAGCCCTTTAGAAGTTTGAGTACCGCCCTGTCTCAACAATAATATTATGTGCTCGTGTTTGGCAACAACGGATATAATCCGCCTTATCCGTTCATCGCATCGGAAACAAAAAAGCGAAAGAATTTGAAACGATGCTTTTACTACAATGTACAATTTTATTCAGTTGTTTTCCGTCAATGTGTCAGTCGGTACCGCGTGAGTGAATAGTGGTGTTTGTTGCGTGGCTTAAACGAAACAAAAAATGCACATGTTTACGAAAATGCTGAACTTGTGGACATGATTCTTATTTACGGGAGGGGGGGGGGAACCTTTATGCGGATCGGATTCCCAATCGAGTGCAACCAACCCCTCGTGCCTTTGTTAATGTAGTACAAAGGGCTCGTGAATCAGGTGACTTAAGACCTCACAGGGGAGGGCATGCCGGTGCTCCAAGACCGCACGATCAAATACAGGTCCGCACTGAAATACTTGTCGGGAGGATACTTTATAAAACAAGGTAACATTTTTTTTAATTTTTATTTTTATTTTTACACACATATTTTGGTTTATCTTCCTTCTACAATCATTATCTGAAAATTAATGACTCAACTTCAAAGTCACCCTGTACATCTCTATAATTTTGTCTAACATATTACGTGTAAATTGTTTTCTAATCTTTTTTATGGGTAGGTTTCAATAAAAATATTTTGTATTGGTACAGCTTTATTGAGTTTATTTTACAATTTTCATCATTTCCCTCTTCCCCATTCTGGATTTTTCTTTTACATCCAACATCTATTTTCAAATACATTTTACATCTAAAAAGAAAAAGATGCTTGGATGTTCACTTGGACTAACTAGCGTGGATAAATCCATGAACGAATTTAAATAATGTTCTTTCAACTTTAATGGCACCGCGCTCATATAGTCAACAATATGGTCAAGTTCATTACATTTTGTCAGAAACTATTAAATTTGTATCACTGATCGGACTTCAGAGCCCACTGTTCGCAAACTTATTTGTTCTTTGGAAAACTGCCAATTCGAAACGTCTTTGCTTTTCTTGTTGTTGTTGATTGAACTACCCACCACTGCACAGTACATCATAGTTGAAATGTTTAATTCACTGCTTTCAAATTATACTTCACAAATATAATTTATTCAAAACACACAAATAACAAACTAACGAGACTAGGGGAAAGGTGTATAAAATGATCCCCCTAAGGGAGATTTCTTCGTGTGACTAAAATATTAAAGTAAGAGCAAACCTTGATGGAGCTCCGGATGAGGTGTTCAAGTGCCTATGTATTGGCATACCATCTTTTTTGATCTATTTTGTATGTTCAAATTTATTTAATGTTTTCCAACACCCTCGCAAAGGATCATTTTATACACTCGGGTTGGGGCAAAATGATGCCAGGAAGGGAAGTAGAAAACAGTATTTAAAAAAAGTATTTTTAAATCAATTTTTATCCAGTCAGGATCTACTGAGAAACAATTTCTTTTGGGATCAGAATAAAAAATAATATCTTTAAACTCTCATATTTAGGGTAACATTTGTTATAAGCAAAATTCTTGAAAAAGTATATCTAGAAGTATAACTTCCGCAGAAATCACATATAAAATCATCTTCATCTCCACTGTCGAGGCCAGCGCATGCTTCATGTCCCCATTTAGAACATTGTATACAAAGGACCCAGCCTGCTCCCATACCTTCTTTTGAGTATGGTTCAGTGCAAAACATACACTCTGCGTCATCTTCGGTAGATTCGGACTCGTAAGTATTTTTTTGTTTTTTTTTGTCTTTTCTTTGCCTTGATTTTGATGGACCATTTTCGCTTTACCAACTCATTTTCCTTTACCAGCTCCTTTTCTTCTATCAACTCCTTTTCCCTTATTTTCTTTCTATACGAGACCTTTGTATCTCTTCCTTTTCTTTTTTTTCTGCATTAAATAGTTCTTATAAGGTGAGCTTGTTAAAATTGTTGTGTCTATTTTCCTTTTCTTTATATTTCTGTTCCTTTGTCCTTTTATCTTTGGACAGATGTTGCGTGGATCAAAATTACCAAAATATGTAGATCGTGAATCTGAAAAAGTGTCTATGTCAGGAGATAACATAGCTGCTTCCCTGTCATTGGAAGGTAATGTCTCAGCATTGTCGAAGTCATTGATTTCTGACGAGGGCCCAGAATATGAATTCATAGTATCTTGAACGATGGGAATAGGACGTGACTCAGCAATTTCTGTTCCTGACGGTGGATTTGCCAGAACAGACATAGAATTGCAGGAGTCTTTGGCCTCAATATCCATTTCGATCGCTTCAGCAGCCACATAGTCAACATCGGCGAAAACATCCTGATTTAAGGGATAAATCCCACATTTCATAAACCCATTAATGGCGTTTAAAGGTATCGCTGCCTTTAAGTAAGCCCCTGCAAAAACTTTAGTGATTTGGAAAACAGAGACCACTCTTCCCAGATGATTGTTCATCCACTTTTCCAATTCTTGGTTGTGATAGACGCTGAGATCGTACATAACACTTACATCCAGTGGTTGGAGCTTGTGCGTGCAAAATTGCTGGATCCTCTGCTGGTTTTACGTGCACTAAAAAATGATCAAACCATTTATCAAAAACTTCTAGTTTCATCCAACCACTTGAGTTGCATGCATAAGCTGGCTCTGGAGGCTCTCCATCCATTAATTCGATCTTCATTCGCCGTCTTTTAAATATAAACACAAATAACTGCAGTCGTTGTGTCGCCTCTTTCAGCCTAAGTCACTCTCGCCACTTGCTTGCGTCCAACTTTAGCAATCACTTTTGTATTTTTAGTTGGCACACTGCATAGAGTGGTCTCGTCAACATTAAGAATCCTATGTGGAGGAATATTCTTTTTCTCCTGAGTGTCTTTTAAAATAGAAAAAAAAATGTCAACGACTTTTTTGTTGATAGCTGTTGCACGAGCAGCTGATGTTGATTCCGGACTACGCAGAACTATATGGGAATGCCGTTGTCGAAACCCTCTCAACCAGTCCGCACCAGCTTTTCCTTTTTCAACTGAGAATGGGTGAGCTATTTTATTTTTCTCGGCCAACTGGTAAGCCAAACCGAGAATGTCTTTTTTGGTTAGCTCGTACATACTTGTTTCCATGTCTTCCACGTGCTCAATGTGCTCATTCTCTTGCTCAGGTGTAAATACAGTTTTTCTACTGCCCAAAGCCTTAACTGCGCCAACCGCGATTTTATTTTTACCCTTGTCTCTTCTTTTTAGCGACATTACAGGAACACCAGACTCTCTACTAGCTTTCTTATACGGCATTCCATTTCGACTTGCTTCTGGCGCTCTTGACATAGCGTCCTCACTCCAGTTCTGCCGATTAGTATGTCTTTGATATTGACGTGGCATTATCTGCAAAAAAACACTTATAACATTTTATTTTTCAAATTGAAAAAATGTGTGGGGTAAAATGCAGTATTACAAAAGTTGATCAAACATAACCTCAAAGCGTAACCTTAGTAAGATCAAAGGATTCTAAGAATAAAGAATATAACTGAATATGGCTACGAGCAGCTAGTAAAACTTTTATTCACAAATACACCACAGAAAATTTCACAATTTTGTATTGATTTCATGCTTACTAAGGATTTAGCACACTAATTTTAATTTTTTCCAAATAACTCGACGTACAGTAATTATACCGCCATAACAACCGGTGGGAGTAGTGAGCGGGGTGCGAGGAAGATGTTAGCGATCAAATGAGATAGATGGCGGTACAAAGTTGTCCAGTGATAAAAGGGATCGTTTTACCTCGGGGAATCATTTTATACACTTTTCCCCTAATCACAAATTACGTGCTAAAGCGCCATATAAATCTGAAAACTTCTCACCATTCTCTGGGGAATTTTGTGACCGAGTGACGTCATGCGTGCGAAAGAGACAGGCTGATCACATGTGCGTTGGTTAATCCGTGGGTTCATCTCTCTAGTAATTTTATCGTGCAGTCGCCCAGTTACCGGCCGGTGCAGCGGATATTATACATATTTCTCGACGCGGGTATCGAGATCATCCTACTCGTAGCAGTTAACTGCAAATATACGGGAAAACCTACATATATACCTCAAATATATCTAACAGATGCGCAGAATAACCGGGTTTATAAGCGTATAAGTATATATATTTTGAGACGTGGTCATTGTCGTCTAGACCAGTTAGGTGAAAAATTAAAGCTTCCGCCTTTTGTTGGGTACTTCGACAAAATTTAAGCAAAGAGGACTCTTTAGCAATTGCTGTTATCATTGTAATTGCAGCTCCTGATGATGATGGCAAAGTCCATTGAAAGCTAGAGAGAATTCAAAAGTATAAAGAGTCCTCTTTGCTTAAATTTTGTCGAAGTACCCAACAAAAGGCGGAAGCTTTAATTTTTCACCTATATATATATATATATATATATATATAATTGAGATATACCCTCCTCCACCCCCTGTTACTCGAAACCCTCAATTTTCAAGTCGTAAAAAACGTTTCCAAAAAACAAAGTTTGAGGGATATTCCTTTTTTTCTTGGATTGCCCCGTAACTTCAGAGCCAGTGAACTGATATTCAAAAACTACAAAGCTTTTTCATCCTTGGCACAGTAGTAACCTTGTGTGGAAATTTTGCATCAAAATCCGACCGGTGTCTTCCAAGATGTAGACAGGTCGAGGATAAGCGGACAGAGCGGCATAAATCAGTGACATGGTTTTTCGTGATGTAGGTGTTATGTAGCATCCAAAAACGTAACATCTCATCTTACAAATATTATGCGATTACAATACTTCCTGGTCAGTGGCATAGGAAGTAAAAAAAATACAACACACTAATCTAAAATTACTGAACCCAACTTAGGCCAGTATCGTCAGTCGTCCCTACAATTATTGTAGGTCGCCTTTATGGCCTCCTTGATTGTCATAGTTTTCTACTTCTCCGTGTCAGCGCTCTATTTTAAGGTTATGTCACAAACATCTATTTGTGCTTGCTTTTGAGTTATATCATGTTTTATCAGCCTGAAACTTCCTACAACTTAAAAAGAAAACATATCTTCACAATAGGAGAGCGCTGACGCTGACACGGGACAAGTGTAATCTAGAAATTTTTGAAAGAGAGAAAGGCGTATGACAATCATGGAGGCCATAAACGTGCCCTACAATTGTAGGGACGACTGACGATACGGGCCTTAGAGGTTCCTTCCTTAATTAAAACTAGATACTATAATATATCAGGAAATCCTTGAGATGCGGAATGAAGGTTTCATGTTTCGGACCTGCATTGACGTTGCTGATATACTAACTCTCATATAAAATGCAACACCCAGAATTATTTATTGAATTTCGATAAAAACTTGTAAGCGTATTTGCTATCATGGAAGTTTTTGTTTCATTACACTATCATGCCTAGAGCTCGTAGTCGCGCTAATTTCACTCAACTTTCCGAGTCTGAGGGGGGTCGGATGAGTTACGTAAAGCCGGATTTTCTTTTAGAGACATCGCTATTTGAGTAAATCGAAACGAAGCTATTCTAATGAGATGTTATCGAGGGTGGTTCCAAGAAGGCCGAAATCGACGAGTTAGAGTTACCAGACGTCAAAGACAGACCACAGAACGACATGATCGTTATTTGAGGCAACTAGCAACTAGGGACCGATTGTCCACAACAAGGGCAGTTGCGAACTAGTAGTGGTTTGATGATGCTGGAAGGCCAATAACAATGAGGACCGCAGCATCGTCGGCAACGATTGATATGGAGTAGGGAGATACTTGAATGAAATATGGAATGGAACTCACTCGTGTTCAGCGATGAGTCATACATGATGGGCGTGCAAGAATAAGGAGCAGACCCCAACTAACAATTATCACTCCTATTAGAGTTGCAAGAATGATTATACAGTATTCCTTACACAGTATTGTCCACTGTAAGAACATTCGCAAAACCCTCTTAGAACAGCTGTACAAGCGGAATGGGCACACCTTCAGTCATTTAAGAGGTTGTATAAGTGCTGCAGGTAACAGCTATATAACAAAAGTGTAAGCCTCTTGCAGCCGCTATAGGACGTTTGCGTCAGTGCAAGATTCAGTTTTTGTCAACTATACAACTATTCTGTTACGTGATTCTACTTTATTGCAACTATTTCTTATGTACTGTATAGACGAAGTGAAGAATATATAACTAACACAATACAGTCATCTTGTTTACTTACATATCGGCCATTGTGAATTTCATACACAGGTATATGATAAAATTCTACACTGTGATATAGGGCTAATAGAATTACTTGCTCAGGAAATTTTATTGTGATTATCGTGCAAAGTAGTTACGCAATTTCTATGGGCTTCGTATTTGATTCATATTTTGATGATAATCAAAAGTATGTCTAGATTTTTAAGATGGAAAACTGGACTTATCTGCGTTAAATCTTCCACAAATCCTATATTTAGACACAATTACACCAATGTTTATCACTTTATATCTGTAATTTCGAACTGAAACATAATTATTTAATATCAAATAGAGGAATAAATGTTCCCCCAATATGGCGGGTGATTATGTATAATCATGGCATCGTCCACGTTGTCCTTAGTTTATTAGAATATTTTGGTGTTGCCTGCAGGTGTTATACAACAATTTGACAAATGTCAGAAATGAAATACCGACAGAGTCGAATGATTTACCTAGAATTTGTACCAGACCTATATCTTCTGTTTGAACAGTTGATAAAACCTTTTTAACCAATATGCATGCGTTGTTTGTCTTAAAACATTGCTTATGGCATTTTAACAAAAATATGACAGCAGAATGTTAGGTTATGGTGAAGTTGTATACCAACATATTTAGCATATGTACAGCCTTTAATAGTTACTAAACAACAGTTATATAAGTGCTTTCGTTATGAGCAATTTGTTGGCTAAAGTAGTAAATTTGCACAGCAAAACAACAAGGCTCGGGTTTGTTTTATAAACGTTACCATGGATGCCACAACACAACCATTTTGACTAACCTGCAAATACCTATGCCGGATAAAATAGTTGTATAAACGTTTATGCAACAGTTAAAAATTTGTCCTATAAGGTGTTGTGTAACTATGCTATAAGAATATTTTGAACAACTCATTTTCATATGTTGCAGAAAGCAAATTTGCATTCCACACAACATTAAGCCAGCATTTTGGTGTTCAAGCAACAATAATAGAGAGCTTTATTGACTGAACGGTTCTTTTACCAAAAGCTTATAGCACTACTTTGCTAGTTAGGACGTGGTGAAAATATTCATCGCACTGTGGGTATTATGGTACGGGATGCCATTGCTTGCGGCAGCGGGTCACGATTAGTGTTCATTCAAGTTTATCAACCACATCTGCTTCCCCTGTTGGAAACATTGCAATCACTTTTCGTAATTTTAATCACTTTCAATTAATCAATAGATCTAAAACTTATAAGAGTGTGCTTAGAATTACAGCACTAGTTTGTGTTTCATTTTCTACGTCATTTAGTATACGTTAGGTTTGGTGTATTCCCAAAACATTTGTGAAGTGAAAATTGTGCATGATCTTAAAAATATCTATGTCGTTCTGAAATTACCTGCTACGGTAAGACGTTGCGATTTGAAGTGCTGTTAGTTGAAGAGAACAAAGAAAATGAACAAACAGGTAACTAAATATTTTGCAAAAGGCCAAGAAACTCATACAAATTTGACAGAATCAAAATAGTTAAAAAAAAACTGGTCTCAGCCTCGGGATGGGAAGTAATTCTTTGCCAATATATTTCTTCCTTTGCACTACACGTCATTGGGTGCATTGAAAAGGTTGGCATATAGTATTGATGACATTTTTCAACGAAATTTGTTGATCATTCAATGATGATTATACTGGTTTGTATAAGACTCAGCTTTCTCCATTTCGGATTAGTTCATACGCGGCAATACCTACCTCACGTTCCTATCGTTGGAATAAGTGTAATTGGATATGTGAGAAACTTTTCTGTAAAGCAAGGCTGATGCATACCTTTCCTCCAACCCAGTGGCCACACGTTTTTGACAATCAATGTCAAAAAATCCTGATGAGGTGAAAACTTTTTGTTGCATGGTTACAATCTCGATTTATCGGCGGTATCTTAAGTTATTCAACTTAAAAAGTAAAAAATCGCTTATTGCGAACATCATTTGCACTCTATGCTATTTGGGGTTATTATAAATGTTGCAGAGCATAACATTTTCTACAAAATTGATATACGACATATTATTCAGTTAGCTGTTCTCGAGATAGAATGCATCTGGTGGACGAGGCTATTTTGTGGTTGTCCTTTTCACAACTGTGGCTTTATTCATTGGCGAAAATAGTATGCATCTACAAACAATTATGTTCCGTTCTCGTCGAAGTAAATATTTAGAATAATTATCGTAGTACCCTCGTAGTAGTACCCAACCGCCACGATTTCAAAGCGCGCACGCAGAGAAGGAAAGCGGCACCGCGCCCCTGCCCCCTACCTTTCTCCCCTCTGGCGGCCAATAAACCTTCATTCCTTGTTCTCGTGCCCAACTGTCATGAAGTTAATCGGCGCTCGTGGTTTACGCGCAGTGCAGTGTCGAGGATCCGCTAAACATTTAGAATTAGAAAACAGGACAGCAGATTGGCCGATAGATTGCACTGTCGAACGAGATACCGACCGACGGTTGCCTGGAGGTTCCTTTCGTCGCCGACCAAAATTAGGAAGTGGCGTGAGCGCCTCTTTTTCTGAAGGGGCGTCACCATCAGGTAATTGTCGACTAACCGTTTTAGGTGCAAGTTAGGTGAATATTAGTATGGACTCCTCACCGGCGCTGAAAGTTGTGCCTGGCACGACGTTTGGGATAACGTTCTGACACTGTTGCTGGGGTAACAACCTGGACCTAGCGTGTGATAACCAACTTCATACCTAGGACGAACAAATACGTTTGGGATAACGCTGAACCATTGGACTTGGTTGCTTGGGATAGCAACGTGGACCTGGCTTGGGATAGTCAGCTCCACACCAAGGACGAACGAAGACGTTTGGGATAACGTTGTAACATTGTCCACACCATGGACGAATGAAGATGTTTGGAAGAATGACTCAATACTGAACTCCGTTGCACACATAACAACACTGAAAGCATTTGGGACAACGTAGCAACCAGGTATGGTCAACAATCTCTCATTTGCTTGTGATAGAAAATTTCATCTGGTTTGTGATAACCAGATGAAATTTGAACAGGACTGTAAGTTTTAACATGGCAGGCTAGTCAGTTGTTAAGCTATATTTTTTCCTCATTAACAGATAGAGATTAGGTATGTTATGCGAGGTTAGCGTTACGTTTTGCTTGTGATGTCAAATTCCATCTGATTTGTGCTAACCATGGAACAGCATAATAAGAATGCACAAGACAGTTTAGGAAACTGCCGAACTACCATTTTTCATTAATAACAAATAGAGATTAGGTTCATATATGCCGGACTAGCGTTACATTTTGTTTGAGATAGCAAATCCCATCTAGTCTGTAATAGCAATGTAGCAATATAGCATTTTTCATTTATAACAGGTAAAAACTAGGTTCATCTATGTGAGACTAGCGTTACATCTTGAATGTGATAGCAAATTTCATTTGGTTTGTGATAACCTTGGAATATCTTTGTCAGAATGCACATAACAGTTTAGGAAACCACTGAAGTACCATTTTTCGTTAATAACAGATAGAGATTAGATTTTATGTATGCAAGACTAGCATTACATTTTACTTGTGATAGCAAATTCCATATGGTTTGGAATAGCCATCGAACAGATAAATAATATGCACATGACAGGTTACAAGACAGCTAAAGTACTATTTTTCATTAAGAACATATAGAAATTAGGTACATCTATGGTAGGCTAGCGTTACATTTTGATTGTGATAGCAAAGTCCACATGGCTGGTGATAACTATGGAACATGACTGCTGTACGTATGAACATCTCCGGTTAGGAAAGCACCAAAGATCTAATGTTCAGTAATAACGGAAGCTTAATATCATTATGCCCGATTAACGTTACATTTTGCATAGGTCGCACTCGAACAGCAGGGCGCTCTGGATTGTGTTGTCTTAAAGGCCATGTAGTCTGTTTCAGTAGATGACGATGCGGCGACCTTAGTATAATTAATGTTCGGGCGTTGTTCCAAGGCTAACATTTCGAGGGCAGATCTTGTTGATGACGATAGATGAATAAATTCTGTCTATTCTAGCCACCTAAGGTGAACCCTAAGGTAACGGAAGCCATATAATAGTAATTGTCGCACGCAGGGATACGTGCTTGGACTGAGAAAAGATCATGATATAATTGTTTAAGCTGTCAGTCTTTGACCCAAAATGTTACTAACGATGGTTTTTGAAAGGCATTTACAGGCTGAGGCCATCTCAACTGAAATATAGATATAGATAGGGGGTGCTGGAGATATTTGGTCGAGGAAATCAGCCACACTGCCAGCCCTAACCTCAGGTCAGAGTGTGCAAACTAATTGAAACAGACAACATCCGGATTGGGTTGAATAATACTGTAATTGGGATTTCTCATTCTCAGGGTCACTGCCAACCACTTAAGTTTTACCGTATTTTACGCCCAAAATATCTATGCAAAGCATTTATTCATCACTGTAAAGTAACTTTATCATGGTGCCTCGGCTCCTAGAAGGATGAAGTCAGTTTTAGCAGAGAGTGTTACAATTGACAACCCACAGTACATGGAATGCGTCTACCTCTCCGCCTGCTAAATTATAGTAGTCTCAAGCTCGCGACGGGCTGGAGTGCGTTTTCTGAGATACGTCACAAATCTCTTATGCCAAACGATAACTTTACTCAAGCGGCATTTGAAGTGAACCAAGTCTCCACCTCTTAAACATAACTATGTTATGACGTTATTTGCTCATTATCATGAAATGGATGGTAATTTTTGAATCAGGTACGTCATATTACCTGCTGCTAAAAGCCTGAACTTGAATTGTTACAATGGAAATGTACATTTAGTTGACACATGCATTGCGTACAATTTGTGTAGTTGTGTACAACTGTTGCAGAGCGTTAGTAGTATGTTGTTGCAACTAGCTTTGAACATCTGCGATATGTATTCTAAATATTTACTTCGACGAGGACGGAACATAATTACATGATCAAACGAGCTTACCTGTAAATAGCTCCCGCAGTCCCTATGTATCACCCAATTGTTGCAACAACTTGGCTTTGAAGTAAATGAATGTTTTTAGGCGGCCAGAGGGGAGAAAGGTAGGGGGAAGGGGCCCGATGCCGCTTGCCTTCTCTGCGTGCGCACTTTGAAGTCGTGCCGGTTGGATACTAGTACGAGGGTACTAGAATATGTATTCTAAATATTTACTTCTACGAGGACTTCACATAATTAAGGTCGAACATCAGGTACAGGTAAGTTCGTTTGATCATGTAATTATTTCAATATTTACTCGCACTCCAACTCTGACCATGCAGGTACGTAGTTTACTTTAAGATGTGACTAAAGAGATTGTAGTCAAAGCCTCATATTTAAGACTATGGCAGACCAAAATATTCGATTACTTCGGGTCCTTGGTAAGTGTTCTTGTTCTCAGAAATGACTATCAATTTCATAGCTATAAGTAAATATGAGATATTTGCATTCTGGTAGATGTGCTAGAGATGTCATATTTGCTTATCACTGCGTTTTCTAGAACATGAATACCTACCACGGTCAGTCAGACAATCAAGGATTCGACCACATGACGAACTTTTATACATACATACATATGTTACATATACGATTTCAATAATTAACCAGTGTGAGCATAAATATCGATTAAACAACCATGAGTAAGGCATAGCGTACATGTATGCATGTTGATATGCTAAGTTATTTACTCCTTTACATTTTTAGTGGTTGTTATGACACTATACATGAATTGGATAGGTAGCTCAGACTACCATAATCGAGAAAAGATCTAGATACGGTTTCAGTACTAAAGAATGAATTGAGGCCACCATATATAAAAACGGCACGTAATCCGCGTAAATTTCCCTGAAGGCTGACAGGCTAGGGTAGCCGGAGCACGGTACGAATCTTGAAATGACCCTCTCAACGGATTTAAAAATCGCGGACAGCCCTGGACATCTTGTAAGGCAAGACAAATGATTGCTCTCCTTCGAGGTGGCACATCCATCCTGATGATAATCATCTGAAGGACACCCTGTGGACTCAGAGACATACTTCGTCAGACACGATTTTAACTCTCACATCCAAAAAATTTACCCCAGTTACGCCTCTTTCAGTTTCATGGTGATCTGTCATTATAGTTTCTTCGTTCCACGGAGTGTAGAGAATATTTTATATGGTGGCAATATTCAGAGGAGATGACTATCAATAAATCAGTGATTCTATTTCTTGGATCACCAAATCACATTTGACACAAAGGAGAGCTAGTTCATAGCGACAACTTTTTTTTCATAACTATACCAAGCAGCTCAAAAAAAATAATGAATTTATCACAACACTTTTTTGTAAACATATGTGTTAGGGTGCTCAACTAGCAAATATATTTTATAATTTTCGACTGCCCGTACTATTTTACGACGCAACTGTATTTCAATATAATAGCCAGTAAGACAATTAAGTTCTTAAGAAGTATTTTGCTTTATAAGGTAGCCGTAAGAATCCTTTTAGAGCAAAAATTCAAAACAGTGTTAGGGCAAGTTCTAATACTGTTTTATAAACGTTTACACATTAATTTGATAAGACATGTAAGCTTACCGAACAAATTATTTATTTTATAATAGATTTATACTGGAATCATCCGATACGAATTTATTTGTTTGCGAACATCAATAAAATTGTTTTATTAGCGCTCTTTGGAACAATTATAAAATCAATTTATTAATACTTTCTTTCTGATACAGTTGCTCGCTAAAGCATATTGCACTCCCGACTTCCCAACTGAGAAAGATATATACAGGGTGGCCCATAAGTCCTTTGAGCTGGAAAAAAAGGAATAAAACCAAACTAGTTACATTATGAAGAATTATTATATTTTGTTATCATCTTTATTGAATGGGAATTATGTTTTAAAAATCACATCGTCTAAATGCAATCCATTACAATCACGGCACTCATATAAACGACGTCTAAAATTGTCGATGACTGCGCGGCAAGTCAACACTGTAATGCTTGCCATTTCTCTTCGGATATTTTCTTTCAGGACATCAACTGATCGCGGAGTGGTGTCGTACACTTTACTCTTGAGGTAGCCCCATAAAAAGAAGTCCATTGGGGTCAAATCTGGACTACGTGGTGGCCAGGCAATGTCTCCTCTTCGAGAAATTACTTTGCTGGGAAAAAGTTGACAGACGACGGGCATAGAAGTGTTGGAGGTGTGGGCAGTTGCTCCGTCCTGTTGAAACCAGGTCTGCGTATTATAGCCTGGAAAATTCTGCAACGCTGTTGTCAAAAACTCTTCTATCATTGCTACATACCGCTCCAAAGTAACAGTTAATGCGCGACCTCTGTCGTCCTCAAAAAAATAAGGGCCTACGATGCCATGCGCTGACATAGCAGCCCAAACTGTAACTTTAGGGCTGTGTAAGGGCTTCTGATGCTTACGCCTTGGATTTTCGGGGCTCCAATAACGGCAATTTTGTTTATTTACATGCCCGTTTAAATGGAAGTGAGCCTCGTCCGAGAACAACACATTATTGAGCGAAGAAAATCGATTCAACATTTCATTCGCAAAGTTTAGTCTCTGAATAGCGTCATTATCTTTTAATTCGTGCACTAACTGAATTTTGTAAGCGTGCAGACGTAAATCTTTCCTTAAAATCCGCTGTAAAGATGTTCTGGGTACGTTTAGTGCACTGGAACGCTTACGAGTAGACTGGGTAGGATTTGGACGAACAGACTGTGCCACAATGTTGATGTTTTCTTCAATACGAGTTGTCCTTGGTCGACCCCACCGCTGTTTATCTAACGTCGAACCAGTCTCTTCGAACTTAGCAACCCAGTTCTTAATCGTTTGAGCTGTTGGACACTCTTTGTAAAATTGTGTAAATTGTGGTATTCTCGATATTTACGCCGCGCAATGGTTGCCGAATCATTATTTTGATAAAACGCGCGCACACAAAAAGCACGATCCGCTCCAGTGAAACACTCCATGGCGACTGAATTCCCAGACACTGAAGATACTGCCCCCACCTCGCCCGCGCCGCTCACGCTCACCCGTTAAATTTTATTCAACTTTGAAATTTCAAAGGACTTATGGACCACCCTGTATTTTATAATTTTCATCTGCCCAAGGTCGGTTAAATTAAAGCAAGGATATTATGGATTTCAATGCTGAACCATAGCCGTTTAAAATTAAACAAATTTAAAGACGTTTCAGAATCGTATTGTATTTATAAATGGGTTTGTATCCCCACACACACATTAGTGAGCGATAATGTCAGAAAGTATTAATAAATAATTTTTATAACTATTTCACATAGCGCTAATAAAACAATTTTAGTAGTGCTCTCAAATGAATAAACTTGTAACAGATAACACTATTATAAATCTATTATGAAACAAATTTGTTCAGTAAGCTTAAATGTAGTTGTTACGACCTTTTTTTGTTGTAAGTTATAGCTGCATAGATTTTACGAATTAAAAGGTTCTCTACTACTTACTCGTTTGCTAGTTCATAAGACACGATATAGATAGATAAGAGTATATGGATCTCATACCCTTGCTGAAATTTCATTCCTGTTTTCACCTGTTGATCCGCTCCCTTCTAGTGGACCTGCCCTAACGAGTCTGAAACAAAACTTAATAAGTAGCAGATACTTAACTCACACTATTGAAGTCAAATTACTTGTTCCATTTCATAAATTAATGACCCTGAAGCCACCCTAGTCATTGTTTACAATTTTATAACCTTAATAGCAATGAAGTTTGCGGACAGGTGTCAAGTTGGGTGTCACTGTCTAAGGTGAGAATGATAGCATGTCAACTGGCATGGAAATGTCAGACGCGAGACGCGGGCAACAAGGAAAGAAAAAGAAAAAGGATCGCCATTGCAAATTTTCGGTACCTGTTACGCAAGGGCAGATATGGCACCGGAAGGTAGCTGAAGGAGAGAAATCTTCACAATTCCAGGTGCTGTGGGCGCGCCACTAGTATTGTGGGATTATTCAGATTGGGAAATTTCCCTCTACATTAAAGACCACTCTACACCCTAGGTAGGTAGCTTACCTTTTTTGATGCCTTCAGCTGATGCTAAAAGCACTCATGTAGTGTCTGATTAATTGCTTTGAAGTGCATGTGGCTTATGCTTGACTCCTGTCCACAGGCCTTTTTTGTTTTCTTTATTCTGTTTCTTCTTCACTTCAATGTCTTTTGCTTCCTGCTGCATGCCATCTGAGGGCTGGTTGACACCACCAGGTGACCTCCAACAGGTGATTCCAGGGATTGCAGGTCAGATTAGGCTGTAAGGTTTATTTATGTAAAACTTCAGGCTTCTGGGACAGCTGGAATATAGAGCACCCGATTTGTTGTTGTAACATTATCCATTGTATTGATACTTCTAAATATAGGATCGTATCAAACATCCCTACTGTCAAGATGTATAACCCAAGGTACCGACGGAGCTATATTGCGGCGTCATGGAAATAATTTTAAATTTTCATTTGCATTTTTTCAAGTGTTGTGCAATGATTTTGGGAAAAATGTCACGAATAGCCTTATAAAGCGTAGTAGAGTATATTCCAGCAGTTGGCGGAACTTACTCGACTGGGACCAGGAGGGTGAAACGGGATATTAATGCACAATCTGACAACCCTGTCGCACCCTCACAAAATGGCCGCTGATAACCACACAAGTCACCGGTTTGTCATTGAATAGCATGGGATTGACTGATCCCACACATGTGTCACTCCTTGAAGTGCAATAATCAGCTGTATTGAAATAATGTCTAATATAACTATAACCTAGAATGTGTACTCGTGAAAAAAGAAAATTATGACAAATTTGTAGTTTTTTTGTAGGTTTTATATTTGCCGGTAGCTTTAAGGCATATATTTGGGAATTTCTTAATCGCTGTGAATATAGTGTGGATGTTTGTTCAGTTCCAGAATAACGAAAAATATTCAACCTTACGGATGTATTGATATCAAAAAACCTGAATGGTTTTGTGGGAATATCACTCGAAGGTGTCATAATGATTCTGATGAACGGCAAGTAAATGAATGAATGTTTGGAAACGAGCAATATCTTTTGGTAGAGCCTGTCATCAAATAGGTGCTTAATGGCTATCTGCAAGAGGTTTATAGCAAAAAACACCCAGTATCACATATCAATAGAAGAAAATATTATAAACAAGAATAAAAAGTCAACAATAGTAACTAAAACATGAATTTAATTCAAAAATCAAACATTTCTTAAAATTTGGACTGTATTATATGTAATTTCTTAATATTCAATAAGCTGGATGTTTCAATGACAATTTGTCATCTCATACTTTGACAGTATTTTGTTTTCAACATTTCATAGCTATTGGTTGCTAAATTTTGTTGGTTGGAACTTGAAGCTCATTCGCTGTATCTGACGGTCTGTTACCCTATAGGTGGAGAATAACAGACTGTTGTTGGTGAAGTTGGCCCTAAGATGGCTAATCAATGCGGACTCGAGATTTTTGTCTCCGCCAAGAAAAGCATGGCGGGACGATTGGATTGCAAGTAGTGACATCAATGTTGCTGTTAATTCGGCAGATGTTCGGGAAGCAAATTTTATCTTCGATGTTGTTCCCTCGAGTCCACCCTCCACCCAGACATTCTGAGAGTGGAGTGAGCTTACATTCAGAATTCTTAGTACTCGAGGGATCCATCATCATTAATTTCTTTGTTTTGCAAGATAACCGACTGCATAGCTTAGGTGTGGAAACATGCGGACATTTATAAGACACCCTGGGAAAAGCTATAGGGTGGTACCGCCTTGGTCGACTGGTCCTTGTCTACCACCTTCGTTTTGCGTGTTAATGATATTAAATAGACCTAATGTGGCCCGTTGGTGGACTTGTAACGCCACCCGGCAATCGGTACTGAGGTATCCCTCAACGCGTGTACAATCACTTGTACGGGAAGAAGTTGTATGCTGGATACAACAACTCCAGAACGAGCATTTGCCACGGTCCCGCTCAGTAGGGGGGGGGGGGTTTGAAATTCAATATAGATGTTACAGTTATTTTTCAGACTTTCGTTGTCGAACTCAGATTTACGGCATAGTTGTTCTATCAGTTTTCGAACCGGTGTTGAGCGCATGTAGAAATGGTGGAAATCCTTGGAAAAAACTATATCTGTTAGATCGTAACTATTTTGATAATGTATATTTGTATTGGACAAGTACAGGAATACAGGGCTGTACATATTCATGTATAGTGCAGCAGCTCTGTGATTTAAACGAATTCAATATAGCAATATAAATAGACACATAAGCGAGAAGAGATGTGAGATGTGTGGTATTGATTTAGAGCATCGATCGACGTAGTTTCTAGTCAGGCCACAGACACATCGCTAAACAAATCTCATAAATGTCAATTTCCAATTTAGGCATTCATCTAACATAGTGCTTCGCTGCAACACCAAGCCCGAACAAAATCAGTCAGGCTTTACACACATTTCAAATTACTATTGAGCAACAAACAGAACATAAACGTCACAATACTCGTATATACGTACAAATCGTAAGAGTTTTGCTGTAAACAAGTGATGTCAAAGAGGGACAGCGTTTGGAATACCAAAGGATACCTAAAAATCATAATGCTCAGTTCCTATAGTTATAGTTAGTATGCCTCTGGCACCATGATGTAACAGAATGTAACACAATGGTGTTAGATTGCAAAAGCAAATGTCAGACGTCAAAGGGGGGGACTCGCCCCCCGCGCCACCTTCTTAATCCGCCAGTGAGTCCGGTGGTGGAATGTACTCTCAGATCTTAACACTTAACCTAGCTTCTTCTCTAGTATGATTGACGGAATTTTTTCGTACCAAGTCATGGTTATAGTAAGATTTTCATTTTTACAAGCTTGAGTAATTATGTATCATTAGGTAGTGTGAAACAGATTCGTTTTCAGAACCACTTAACTTGAACATGGGGACTACAGTATATTCAGATAAGAGATAGACCGGATGTAAACAAAAGGTTCGGGTGATTTTCACGCTAACGCCGCCGTCTCGACGTAAAACAGGAGCCCTCATTGGTCAATTCGCAATTAAATGCCTATGCCGAGCGGCAGAGCAGTCGTATCAAGGCAGAGTCACATTCAGGTTCAGACGTGTTACGTATGTCGTGTGCATCATTGCAATTTGATATTTCTTTGGACGTTTTCGTTTGTTATCTTATTAAGTTGTTGAGTTTGTCGTTGTTATTGTTATACCTTGTTATTGATTGTTATTGTTATCAACTGCTTGCGCAGAATGCCCAGTAGTACAGATACTGCCGATGAAGTTGTAAACTCCTGTAGTCCACCTAGGAAACGCTCTAACAAAAGACACCTGAGTGCAGAAATGAAAGAGGTCATTTTGAATATATATAAGATCGAGCGCGAGGAGAACGAGGCATCAACCATCAAAGAAATTGTTGTGAAGGTTTCTCACAAAGTTGGGGTGTGTCGCGCATCAGTGTTTAATGTGTTAAGACAATACAAAAAAAATCACACCTTTTCTGAGCTAATGACCAGTAAACATCGCAAAAGTATTGTTAAATCATTGGATGAAGCTGATAAGCATGCGATTAGGAGGAAAGTGCATGAATTCTTCTTTAGGAATGAAATACCTACTATAGGTAAAGTACTGCAGGAGGTAAATGGATATACAGCGTTGCCAAATTTCAAACGATCAACTTTCCATGCGTTACTGAAGCATTTAGATTTCAAATGGAAAAAACGGGGTCGTAATAGTTTACTACTGGATAGAGAAGAAATTGTGCTATGGAGGAGGGATTATTTAACAAAAATTGGGAAATATAGAAATCAAAACAGGAGGATTTATTACCTTGATGAAACGTGGGTAAACGCAGGACACACTACAAGTAAAGTATGGGTTGATGATTCTGTAACTTCATCCAGGAGGGCCTTTCTAGATGGACTGTCCACCGGATTAAAAAATCCAGCAGGTAAATACGAGTAATAGACAACAATCGGATGTTTTTCAAACCTTGGGAACAAGGTTCTAAACATTAATTCCAGGGGGCAGATAAAACATATTACAAGTAACAAAACTTTTATAACTTTCTATAAAATGCGTGGATGTTTTATTGTCATTTTGATTTGTTAGAACTTTTTTAAGCCATGTTTTTATGTGTTTTCGATATTTCAATAATTTTTTAATATAATCTTAAAATATGTCGAATATTATAAACTTAAAAAAGTTACTAAGTTTTATATTGTGTACCGTTCCTAATATTTCTAATCATTTTAATTCATACTTTAAGCTTTATAAAGTTATAATTTGTTAATATTAATATTTGCGCGTATTTCAGGTTCCTGATCATTCATTTTTTAAAGGTTTATAACTTTAAATTAAATTGTGAAGCGCTGAGTAATCATACGACGTTCAATATCCTTTCTTTCAACATGACTAAATAATCCCAATTATAGCAATCTGATACTCATGTCTCAATGTTTTTTCGCTGAATGTGATGAAAACATTTGAAAAAGGTTCGCTTATTGAAATAAATCTACACCAGTTAGTACTTCGATTTCCAGGTAAAGGGAAAAGACTCATTATCTGCCATATTGGCAGTGAGGATGGATTTGTTGTTGACGGTCTGTGGTGCTTTGAGTCTAAGAAAACTGGAGATTACCACGAGGAAATTAATGGCGAATCGTTTGAACAGTGGTTTTCAAAAATTTTACCGAACTTAGAGGAAAACGCAGTAATTGTGTTGGATAATGCGCCTTATCATTCTCGAAGAATGGAGAAGGTCCCAACAACGGCTTCAAGGAAAGTTGATGTTCAAAATTGGCTCCGCTCGAAAAATATCAACTTTGAAGAAGCAATGCTGAAAGTACAATTATTAAGAATTGTCAAGGATCACAAGGCGGAATATCAAAAATACGCCATTGACGAAATGGCAGCAAGTCAAAATAAAACTGTGCTCCGTTTACCTCCATACCATTGCGAGCTCAATCCCATTGAGCTCATATGGGCAGAGGTTAAAAATTATATAGCTAAGC
>CAVLJG010000005.1:98389506-98443380 GCA_963669975.1 Acanthoscelides obtectus
AAAAGTCTATCTCAGAAAACCTACCTACGGCTGCGCACTCTTATAGCAAACAGGTATTTACTAAATTTTAAGTTGCGTAAAAAACTATGTGAAGCATTGGTCACTAAATTATTGTATATATAACTATACTACTTGTTTAGACAATTTCACTAAAAACGTTATTCAAGTTATACAAAACAATTGCATACGATTCATTTTTGGCTTACGTAAATTTGATCATGTATCAGCGAAATGTCCCGTTCTAAACTGATTGAAAATTAATGACATGGTCAAGTATCACTATTTAGTTTTTGTTCACAAATTGCTGCTCACGTCTAAACCTTATTACTTGAAGGAAAAAATTTCATTTAATAATGATGTTCACTGTAGAATTCTCAGAGAAAATAATATTAGAATACCCCTGCATACGTCTACACTTTTAAACGCAGTTTTTCTTACAATGTTGCTATTATTTATAATGACCTTCCTAAAGTATATAAAGAATTTTCATTACCTGTCTTTCGACAAAAAGTTAAAACATTATTACTCAACCCTCCAAACATATAATTTACGTAATCATTCATTCATTTCTTTTTTATTCCATCTTTAATTCAGATTAATAATTTTTTGGTGCAATTTGGGTTTGGAAAGTATGCCTTTTTCTCTTTTTTTAAATTTTACTTTCGATGTAATGAACCAAATCTGTTTGTGGATAGTGTATTCTTTTGAGCATCTGCTAGAGACTATATGGTTAAGTGTAAGAGTAGCAGCATGCTAAACTTCGCCATATAAGTCTGACATTTGGCTATACTACAATGTAATTGTGGATAAATAAAACGTCTATTATTATTTATATTATTATTTTCTTAATTTTTCGCGATTACAAAATACCGCCATTGGAAATCGTTTTTGAACACTTTGATGCAACAATCAACAATCCAACGACATTTTTAACGTATTGTAACTGGCTGATGACCCAATCACGGAACCATGAAAAAGATGAGTTTGATCGCCAGAGAGGGATTAGGCTTGACAGGATGTCGCCATTTTTTCTATTCCCTGTAAGACTATGAATCAAAAGAGATTTTTTTGGAAGGCCTGGCCCTATGGCTAGAAAAACTCCTTGTTTTTTTTTATTTTTTTAACCGGTTTTGGGGAAAAGAGACATGCGACAATGCTGTTCCCAACAACGAATTCAGACTAGGTAGAAGGAGTCTGTCATGGATTTGTTTGTCTTCTTAATTATCGTAGCCCGTAGTGAGGATCAAAGTGCGCTTGACATAATTCCACTTTTTTACCATTTTGTCACTAAATTCGCATATTTCGTGTTAGTTTTTCAAAGTGCAAGTGATTGCGGGTAATTGTGACGATTACAAGACATGATACTTCTTACATAATTTGCAAAGACAAGAACAAGCCTAATGGAGGTAGATGTTTCCACACGTACTCGTAAGTATAATTATTACGTTGATACAATGGTAGCCATTGCTAGACAACGATTCAAGAGTACTGAAGCTACGCGTCTTTGGCGACAAACAAGGCACTGTAAACATGACTCCTTTCAATCTATTCGAATTTGTCATTACGACCAACCATCACCGTAGCCCATAATAAAAAAGTGGTATTGATATTCTTGGGTGGTTGATTATGAATCCACCATTCAATATTTTCAAAATAGCGGAATTGGTATTCTCTATATTAAAGTATCATTATCGGTAAAACAGCTTTGAAAGAAGACCATTTTCTTCAAAAACGATTTATTTTATGGAAAACAAAGTATATTTTTATAGCTAAAGAATTAGACAACCCAATTTTTTTTTTCATTCATATAAATACATTCGCAACCCTACTTTACGGATAGTTCATCTCTAGCGGCCCAAACGAGTTGAAACTCATCAAACCACAAAATTGTATCAGAACATACAAATTAGTCACCATTTGAATCTCTTGCATCACGTTTGTTTGTCAATTTTTTGAGAGCTTCTCATTAAATTCGTATAGATAGTATTATTTAAAAAACGTGGGTGTTTGCAGATAATTGTGATGTTAGACGATTTCAAGACCTCTTAGGTAATTTGCAAAGACCGGCACAATCCGTATGATGGTATATGTTTCCACCTGTAAGTATGCACTAAAACTACAGTATATTCAGATAAGAGATAGACCGGACATAAACAAGACCAGGTGATCATCGAACGCTGTGTGTAACATTCGGCCGAGACGTATTAAGAGTCACGCAGTACATATTTTAGATAGTAGATGCTGCTTTGCGTAACTTTGTAGTAAATTAGGACAATTCGATGTGTATACGATTGGTGATGGATATAGGATCATGTGGGGGTGGGGTAAGAAATATATAATGATTTAAATATACATAAGGGTTTCAAAATTTTCGCTTCGATTTCCAGCTTCGGATGCCGCCTGATGTTTGGTGAAATATAGTCTAATATAATCTCAAAATGGCGTTTAAATTAGCCTAAATTAAAAATAATCGTATATCTCTTAAATTGCTTTTAGAATATTGATAGTATATTTTTTGATTTCTAGGTAAATATGTAACCAAATTAAAACGTTCAAAACGTAAAAAAATGTGCATGGTTGAACATTGTCAGAAAGTAGATTCTTGAATAGGTTTTGCCAAAATGGGTTCAAAAATGTCAATAATTAATACAGTAGCTTTATAATTACTTATAACTTACCGAATCTGATGAACGACGTCTTTTATTGGAAAGATGAGCTTGATGAGCTTTCATCATCGCTACTGCCTGAAGCACCAACGTCAATAATGAATGGCTCGACTTGTTCCTCTAAAATATTGTCCAATTCCCACATTCTCTTTTCAACTTTGTCTTTCACGTGCTTAATACAGTTTTCCCATTTTGCGCTGTTATTAATTCTAGTGCTTCTTTGAAAAGTCCTTTGAGGTCACAAAATTTAAAAGTTGTATTGTGCTTAGCTATATAATTTTTAACCTCTGCCCATATGAGCTCAATGGGATTGAGCTCGCAATGGTATGGAGGTAAACGGAGCACAGTTTTATTTTGACTTGCTTGCCATTTCGTCAATGGCATATTTTTGATATTCCGCCTTGTGATCCTTGACAATTCTTAATAATTGTACTTTCAGCATTGCTTCTTCAAAGTTGATATTTTTCGAGCGGAGCCAATTTTGAACATCAACTTTCCTTGAAGCCGTTGTTGGGACCTTCTCCATTCTTCGAGAATGATAAGGCGCATTATCCAACACAATTACTGCGTTTTCCTCTAAGTTCGGTAAAATTTTTGAAAACCACTGTTCAAACGATTCGCCATTCATTTCCTCGTGGTAATCTCCAGTTTTCTTAGACTCAAAGCACCACAGACCGTCAACAAGAAATCCATCCTCACTGCCAATATGGCAGATAATGAGCCTTTTCCCTTTACCTGGAAATCGAAGTACTAACTGGTGTAGATTTATTTCAATAAGCGAACATTTTTCTAATGTTTTCATCACATTCAGCGAAAAAATATTGAGACATGAGTATCAGATTGCTATAATTGGGATTATTTAGTCATATTGAAAGAAAGAATATTGAACGTCGTATGATTACTCAGCGCTTCACAATTTAATTTAAAGTTATAAACCTTTAAAAAATGAATGATCAGGAACCTGAAATACGCGCAACTATTAATATTAACAAATTATAACTTTATAAAACTTAAAGTATGAATTAAAATGATTAGAAATATTAGGAACGGTACACAATATAAAACTTAGTAACTTTTTTTAAGTTTATAATATTCGACATATTTTAAGATTATATTAAAAAATTATTGAAATATCGAAAACACATAAAAACATGGCTTAAAAAAGTTCTAACAAATGAAAATGACAATAAAACATCCACGCATTTTATCGAAAGTTATAAAAGTTTTGTTACTTGTAATATGTTTTATCTGCCCCCTGGAATTAATGTTTAGAACCTTGTTCCCAAGGTTTGAAAAACATCCGATTGTTGTCTATTACTCGTATTTACCTGCTGGATTTTTTAATCCGGTGGACAGTCCATCTAGAAAGGCCCTCCTGGATGAAGTTACAGAATCATCAACCCATACTTTACTTGTAGTGTGTCCTGCGTTTACCCACGTTTCATCAAGGTAATAAATCTTCCTGTTTTGATTTCTATATTTCCCAATTTTTGTTAAATAATCCCTCCTCCATAGCACAATTTCTTCTCTATCCAGTAGTAAACTATTACGACCCCGTTTTTTTCCATTTGAAATTTAAATGCTTCAGCAACGCATGGAAAGTTGATCGTTTGAAATTTGGCAACGTTGTATCTCCATTTACCTCCTGCAGTACTTTATCTATAGTAGGTATTTCATTCCTAAAGAAGAATTCATGCACTTTCCTCCTAATCGCATGCTTATCAGCTTCATCCAATGATTTAACAATACTTTTGCGATGTTTACTGGTCATTGGCTCAGAAAAGGTGTGATTTATTTTGTATTGTCTTAACACATTAAACACTGACACACGCGCGACACACCCCAACTTTGTGAGAAACCTTCACAACAATTACTTTGATGGTTGATGTCTCGTTCTCCTCGCGCTCGATCTTATATATATTCAAAATGACCTCTTTCATTTCTGCACTCAGGTGTCTTTTTTTAGAGCGTTTCCTAGGTGGACTACAGAAGTTTACAACTTCATCGGCAGTATCTGTACTACTGGGCATTTTGCGCAAGCAGTTGATAACAATAACAATCAATAACAAGGTATAACAATAACAACGACAAACTCAACAGCTTAATAAGATAACAAACGAAAACGTCCAAAGAAATATCAAATTGCAATGATGCACACGACATACGTAACACGTCTGAACCTGTATGTGACTCTGCCTTGATACGACTGCTCTGCCGCTCGGCATAGGCATTTAATTGCGAATTGACCAATGAGGTCTCCTGTTTTACGTCGAGACGGCGGCGTTAGCGTGAAAATCACCCGAACCTTTTGTTTACATCCGGTCTATCTCTTACCTGAATATACTGTAGGCAATTTTGGTGACAAACAATGCAGTACAAACATTTGGGAAAAACCAAATTTGTCTGCCGGCTTGAGTTCAATGTGTACGAGAGATAAGCGCCAGAAGTATGTATTAAAACATATTACAAAGGGATAGGAGCCGACTGAAGAGCGAAGGCCATCACTGCATTGCCTAGTGACAGTGAGGCAGAAGGCCCTGCTATCTGCCGCATTGCCAATATGTTACACCAGAAAATATTCGCACGGGATTCCACAAAATTACTGTGAAATCAAATAAGGAGGTTTGTTTAACATCTAATTTAGAATTTTGATCAGAATTATTTATTTCAGTGGTGATGCGACTTAGTGTTTTAATTTATTTTAGAAAGAATGAAATCAACACATCCTGAGTTATTGTTACATTTTACGACAGCGAGCGATCGAAAAATGTAACAAATACTATTACGCAATACAAATTATCACTGCCTGCTTAGCAGGTGAAAACCGCTTCGAAGCAGGACTACACTCCCCAATGAGAACTACGGGTATCTACTGAGCAAAATCGCTCATCTATGATCATGAAGTGACTTAGCATGTACAAGATGCGCAGTTGCCAAGCGAACCAATGATGCAATGTTGCAGAATTTGTGGTGATCCTGACATTTCATTTCGACCTAAAATGAACCGATCCGGAATCGATCATTAACAGATTCGACAAAATTCACAACTGAGGAATTTGGTGCAAAAAGGTGCTAACTCAGTTTTTTCGTTTTTTGAGATTTTTAGTGCAAAAAGGTGTTAAAAGCGTGATTTTTGCGGTAGTTCATCTATCTGGCCATAGATGTCTCTCAGTTCTTGGATACAGAAATTCATAAAAGTGTTAACTATATCAAAAGCTTCAATCTGTAAACTTAAAAAGGTGTTAACTTTTGTGTTATAGGTAAAAAGGTGTTAACTTCTGAGTTAACTCCTTGTTGCACTCAAATTCCAATTTATTGTCGTTTGAACACGTTTCGTGAGAGGTTTGATTTTTCTATTTCCTGCAATATTTGGACTGTTTTTCAAATGGATAAGGTATGTAAAGTTTTAGTATTTTATTGGACTGAGATTATGTAGCACAATGAATTCAGTTTTTGTTTAAAAGGTAAAAATGAGCCATCTAAAATTGCAAAGCATACATACCACAAAATTATTTGCTCTTTATTTATTGAAGTTTTTGTATTTTAGCTTACAAATAATCAGATCAGCGGCAGAACTAGGAGAATATTATTTGCTTGTCTTTCACAAAGTCCCCTCGATGATTATTTGTCAGATGACCCAGAGGAGCCATATAGAAGCTCAGGGTCGGAGTATTTACCAGGTAACTTAATTTTGGTAATATTTTATCGCCCAAATATTTTTATCACTTTTTTGAGGTGATCGATATGTTTTTGCAGGTTTTACTAAAACCTGTTTAACACATTTTTAGGAGACGAAAGTGATGATAATGGTGTTCTGTCTAAGAAATGCTTCAAAAATTGTCTGCATGAACCAGTATAAAGCATTTTAAATACTCGCACAAGGATTTCAAAGTTTTACAACCTGTTTTACTGGGTATGTCGTCTGTAAAGATTAATCACTTATATTTTTAGGTAATTCCGAAACCGATTCAGACAATGAACCGCTTTTCATAAAAAAAGCTAGAAACCAGACTCAGGCAAACAAGGAAGCTCCTGGACATGATGTGCTGCAGCTAGGCATAACAGAAATGGTACCAAATAACGAAAGTCCACTTGAGGATGAGAATAAACAAAAAAAGTCCAGAAAACGAAAATCTCTTCCGAAAACGTGGAAACGTTATGAAAATAAAGAGAACAAAAATAAAGGAAAGGCATATATACGTAAAATGTATAAAGGTATTGATATTGAGGCCAAAAATCCTTGTATTTTAAAACGTTTATGTAAAGAAAAATGTCGTTTAAAGTGCGACAGCAGGTTTTCAAACGAAGAAAAGGTGCGTCTATTTGAAGAGCATTATTCATTAGATCAAAATGCAAAAAGTGCTTATCTGTTTGGAATAATGGAAGCATACAATCTTAAGCAGCCCTCTGGACTTCATAGGCATCACCGGAAGTCATTCAGGTATTCTTTCAAAGTAGGAGGAGATAGTCGGCGTGTGTGTAAGGAAGCAGTTATGCCTATATTAGATGTTGGACGTAAAAAGCTAGATTTAATTAGAGATCAAGTATCTAGTGGTAGATCTGCCCCTAAGCGAGATGGAAGAGGCCACCATAATAGCAGACCCAGAAGAACTTCCGAGGAAAAGCGCAATTTCGTTCATAGGCACATCAGATCATTTCCTTCTGAAACAAAAATGCGAACCGACTCTACCTTTCTCCATGGCTATCCATCAACAAAATTTATGCTTTGTATGTCGAAGAGTATGCAAACGAAAATATCGTCCCAGTATCTACCTTTACATATAGACAAATTTTTGTCGATGATTTTAATTTTGGATTTGGTTCTCCAAAGACTGATACATGTGCAGTTGTATGATGTAGGATCAAATGAGGAACATGTTGCAAAGTATAAAAAAGCCTTTGGCGTACAAAAATCTGATCGAGAAAATGCAAGAGCAAACGAACAAATCATATACCTCACATTTGATTTACAAAAAACGCTTCCCCTGCCAAAAATTTCTACAAGCAAAGCCTTCTATTTACGACAAGTATGGCTCTACAATCTAGGAATACATTTAATATCAACACAACCACAAAATGGTAAAGGCTTTTTCCACGTTTGGACCGAAGTACAAGGGAGTCGCGGTCCTGAAGAGATTGGCAGCTCACTTATGGCCTTTTTGGAGAATATCAAGGATCAATCCATCGCTCCCGATCATCTAATTGCATGGAGTGATTCGGCAGGAGGCCAAAATAGAAATTTTTATATTGTCTGTCTATGGCACTATCTAATATTTTCAGGAGTGTTCAGAAAAATTGACCATAAGTTCCCTGAAGTGGGACATACTTTCATGGACTCTGATAGAGACTTTGCAGCTGTTGAAAAGTCTATCAGAAAGCACCAATCAATTTATACAAATAGACCAATATATTTGTGTCATGGCAGAAGCCAGGAAAAAAAAACACCTTTCAGTATTACAAGAATGGTGGACAAATTTGTTGATATAAAAGAGCTTCCAAGAAAACTTGGATTCGTCGATAGAAAAAAAAAACTACAACTAACGAGAAATTTTCATTCAGAGATGTGAGATGGATCCAGATTGAGGAATTTGGTATAACCAAGTACAGATACTCTTTTGATGAAACAGAAAATTGGACCATTGTTGATATAAGAAAACAGCGGAATCTCGATAGGAGAGGACAAAATGAACCTTTATTAGTGAACGTCGATAGAATCCGACCTATTGGGGCCAACAAGTTTGACAATATTCAGGAACAGATTCCTTTCATACCAGAAAATTTTAGAGGATTTTATGAAAACTTAAGAAGAGGAGACAATTATTTAGTCTGTGGATCATTTGTTATTACCTTTGTGAGTTCATAATAATAAAAAAAGACTAAGTATACTTTTTATAAATAACATCATTGAATTGACACATTTTTACTAATTTTATTTTCCTGTCCAAGCAAATAACCGTTTTTTAAAAAGGTGTCAAGTCAGACTTTCACCAATCTTTTTAACATTTCTGATGATAAAAACATATTTTTTAACAAAACTGTCTATTCAAGATACTTTTATATCTGTCTTAAATAACCTTGAATAATAAAACTAACCATAGCACCCACATATAAAAAATGTCAGGGTTTAAACTTTGAGGCCAATTATCTCTGAACTATAAAATCTGAGTTAACACCTTTTTGCACCAAAGGCTTCAACTCAAACATGTGTATGCTTAAAGTAAAACCATTATTTGGGCGTAGTGAATAAACTAGCGCGTAATTTCAACAAACTATACGTCTCAACACAAGGAACAGTTGTAATATATTGTCGCGTTGACGAGCTTCGCTATCCAGTCTGGCTCTATCTCTTTCTAACATATGTGTCTATGCACACTTCTCTCTCGCACACGTTGTACTTAAGCCTTCAGACAAATTCAGTTCTCAGTGTATAGGCTTGATTTCTTCTAATCTATTCAAATTCGTTGGATCAAATATCCATAACAACATTTTATTAAGCTAAATATTAAACGGTAACTTAATAGTAGCATCGACAACAGCACCCTTGAAGCTTTCATTCGGTTCTACAAATGCAGTGCATTAGTATTGAAATTCCTACATATGCGAGTTCATTGAAAATAAAATGAGGGTCGTATCAGACTATCACCGTTCTCGAGAAAATCTATAAGAAATCTCCGTTCCGCAGTGAGTAAATCGAGTTCAGCATTTTTGGTGGAACGTTCCACGTGGCATTCGCTTCCTTTGGGACGGAATGTGATTGTATTGAATGTGCTGCTGCTATATGCGACGTTTGAGCTTTATGTTAGAGATCTTTACCACAATACCGTGTCGTGCTCGAACAGTGCACTAGACGGCTTCCCACAGAGATTTAATGCCCATCGCTGATCATCAACAAAACCTCTGCGATCAAAAGCAACATGTGTTGTACGTAAACGTAAGCTATGAAAAAAATCACATAAAGTAGGTCGGCTCTGCGTCTCGGTGCGGCGACGTCATCAGTTTGTAAACGATTATGTTCAGCACAAGTTAGGCGCTCTGAGAAAAAAGCTATTTCCGAACATATACATATAACAGAGAAAGTTGATGTGAGACAGTTATGAAGAGTTGGGTCTACAATATGACTATGAGCAATTCGGCTATGTTCCGAGTGTCACGATTTTGAAAATACTTCAGCCAAATTGCTGCCATCAATTTATAGAGTAAGTCATGCTATAAACCCAAATTTTGGGACACCCCTCACATCGTTCGGATGTAAAATAGGAATTCCGTGTTATCTGGTGGGTCCACTTTGCCCGCATTTACCCGAACTCATCATACGCTACCTCAGTGTGGGCTTATTATGCTTTCATTACGCTCCCGTTACAACAAATTTACTCCACAACATGATCTGCTGCATGTTCAAGAAATTTTAACAGTCTGCAATTTGTTGCCTTCGACAAGAGCGCGCAACATGAGTTGCGGCATGTGCGTTGCTGACATTTCAGTTTACAAAATGATTCGTATATCGAAGAAAATATACCAGCCGCTTCTGCACCACTACCAGACGTTCTGGCAGACTACAAATTGAGCGTTATTTGAAACCGCATCTCCTCCATTAAGTGCAGGCCTAACCAACTTGTCTACAGCACCAGCTGCCGAATAACTTTCGGGATCGACAGTTAGAGGCAAATTCAAATCTACCCATGAGACTGCTTCTTTGTTCTGGCGGCGTTTATTTTTCCTATATCTCAAGTTATTGTTTACTAGATCCCTCTTGTGGATGAGCTCATTCAAAAAATCGTATACAGGTCCTCACATAGTGGTGCAAATATAACGTGATTGTAGATATGAGTACTCTACCAATCCAGATTGTTTCACGTGAACGTCGCCATATGGGGCATCAAGCAGCTTGAATAACAGTTTATGTCGGTTTGACGGAATGGAGGATGCGGGCTTGAATTCCGACAGCGACCATTTGGCCTATATCTCACGTTGTTGTTTACTAACGTCTGTAAAGGGTTGTCCAATAGGGACGCAGGAAAGTAAACGTCAATTTGACATAGACGCCATCTTTGTTTTCTGTCACCGACATGTCATTTTGTTAGTTGAATGTTTACCATTGATCGCTATGGAGTCATATTCGATTGAAGACCGCATTAAAGTTATTCAAGAGCACTACAAAAATGGTGCAAAAATAAAAAACACGTTTCGCGCGCTTCGTGAACATTTCGGTCGCAACAACCGCCCAAACGAAACAACCATCGGTCGTCTGGTGCGTAAATTCGAGGCAACAGGTTCTGTGGCAAATCTGCCAGGCTCTGGCCGGCCAAGGAGCGTTCGCAGACCGGAAAATATTGCTGTTGTGAAGGAGAGTGTGAGAGACGATCCGAAACAATCAACAACGCGTCGATCCCAAGAATTGGGCATTTCGAGAACCAGTTTGCTCCGCATTCTCCACAAGGATTTGAATATACACGCATACAAGATCCAATTGACGCAAGAGCTGCGTCGGGCCGACCACTTTTCGTGCCGAACGTTCTCAGAGTGGCTCCTTGAACACCGCCAAATTGATGCAATTTTTCATCAAAAATCATGTTCAGCGACGAAGCGCATTTCACTTGGATGGGACGGTAAACTGCCGCATCTGGGCGAACGAAAATCCCCGTGAGTATCAAGAGCAGCCGATGCATCCTCAAAAAGTGACTGTGTGGTGTGCATTGTGGTCAAAAGGCATGAGTAAAAACTCATACATCAGAAATTTGTTTCAGTTTTACTGAAAGTTTATCCATGTTTATTCCAATTTTTGTAATTCATATGTGATTATACTAATTTAGCATGACCTACTGTGTGTTATGTGTTTATAGTTTATTCTATAGGATACTTGCAAAATTGCATTTCCAAACTCTTACATGAAATAGCCTTTCCACCCAAATTTTTGTTAGATGTCTCATTTCAACAAATTCATACACTTCCATCCAGTTCTTCAACGACATTTTGACTGAAAATATTCAAGATTTTCAACATCCGTACGTGCAGTTACAGTTGACCTTTTTGATTGTCATTCACTATGGTTCCCCGTCCATCTTTATAGCAATTTGTTGAAAGACATCGAAATATTTATGAAAAATCTGCCAGCAAACCAGATTACCAGATTCCTGCAAAAAACTACAATCTACACTAACTATTCTTTTCACAAACTCCTACATGGTTTAGCATTTTCCATATAAATATATTTGTTTACGGTATCGATGAATTTGACAGTAGTGTCTCATAATGTTAGTGATGGGAGAATACATTTGCGATCAATGGAATGCATTGGAACTGTTAAAAAATCTGAATCGAATTGTTTTTACGATTGAAAGACTGGAATATCTGCCCTGTTTCTGTTTATATATTTCTTGTGATATTTTTGCACAGTTTTTTCAGGAACTAGTTCCTAGAAATGAACGCAAATTGCCATTTCATCACACCAGTGATGCGAGAATAGAAAGCCTGAGATTCGCTTTGCTTCTGTGGCTCAGAGATATAGTTTTTTCTTCTGATAAAACTACCGCAGTTTTTGTGTTTCAAATGCTCCACTTTAGTTAATACCGTTGATCCTATGTTTGCTCCCAAAACAACATTAAACAACTCTCATGTCGTGTCGCGTGCAATAATCTGTCAATGAACCATATTCAAAGATGGAAATCAAAGCAGAAGACAGTAGACAACACCAGCCCGAGTTGCTTCAAGTTCTGTATGTTTCTACAATGAGTGAAAAACTAGTTCAAAACGCATACCAAAAAAAACATGAATATATAAAATGTTACCATATAACAGTTTAGACCATAAAAGGCTGATTTCAGTAGCTTCTCTTTTGGCCAGTTTCTCAGTTATAATCTCATCTCACTTCAAGTTGCCTCACATGTCAGAGATTTTCCACTTTCCCCCGTGCCCTGGAGCCGAGAGGACCCTGCATTAACAAACGTTCAAACGTGGTATCAAATTTAACAGCTGGAAAATCGACCTATTATTTGTCGCATTCCTATTGGCTAAAGCGATAAGGATCTGTTATTTGTGAATTTATAAGAAGACGCAAAATGCATTAAACATGTCTTGTTTCTCTGTACAAAAGTATCATGTTGGAATCAAAAAGTGCTCTTGTTTATAATACAGTCAGTTTTTCACGATTTTATTCAATATTTCAATAGAAGTCACTGATACTCAGAGAGCTTTGACAGCTTCCGTCAAATTGTATTTCAATAATTTCTTTTCCGTCTAAATTTAAAATGTTGGTGAAATCGAGCATTAGCCTGTTATAGTTTACTTTCATTCAAATTTAAGTTTAAATCGAATTAATATTTAAGCGGACTTAATCTGCCCAACCGAACCTTTCCGTTCCGCTTTGAACTCACCCCAAAAATGCACTAAAAAATGCATAGGATGTGTCATGCATTTTAAACACTCTGGGGTCTACATATACACAGAAAACAATGAATTATCGATTTGAACAAATTGAAATGAATTATTCATATCTGCCGACTAGTACTCAATTTTCGACAGAATTTCTGGTAAAATCCTTCTAGCCTATGAGTTAACATTTAATTAGCTACCAGTCGTCAAAGACGAAAACACAAATGGATACCTCTTTTTAACTTAGGTTCCATATTAAAATAGAGAAACAAATATTCTTTGAATTTGAATGTGGCTTACTGCTTTGTATTACATAACCTTTGCCGTGATACTTATATTAGGTACTAAATACATGGAGCTGGGCAAAAAATAAACAACATATAGTTCCAGAGCAAAATCCACTTTGATGTTACATTCTTGTCTCAACTGAAATAATTTTTCAATAGGACTGTCAAATTTAGCACAGTGCTAGCAACTTAGTACGCGGTTGAGACCACATTTGATGGTGTTCCTTGTTCACAATTAACTAATTGAAATTGCTAACGAAGAAGTAGGACGGCATTGTTATTTCTCAGACCGTGTATAATAAGTACTTAAAAATGACGTTTCTTAAATGCATAATCCATTGAGGTCTTGAGCCACCGAAGTCAACCTTTAAATTGGGCTAGCCTAGAGGATGTTTTGTCTGTAATTTAGACTGTAAAGAAGAATCATTGACAACGGATTCCCGAGTTCCAGAAATTATATTCTTAAGATGGGACAGGAGAGGGATAAATATTTGCACGAGGAACATTATCATTTCAAGATAAGTATACAAAAATGTATATAATAACAATAAACATCTCTTTATTGAAGGGTGAAGCTATTCTGCCATTTAATACATGAGAATTGAAAATAAAAATAACGATTATAGATATACTAAGTGACATATAAATCCGAACACCCAGTTTAAATGGTTTTATTTTAATAAAATTTTGTATAAGTACTTAATGAAGCATAATAAGTAAATGATAAAAATTTTAAAATGATTGCACTGCTTTAAAGCCCTTTGACCTTTAATAATGTGTGGATGCACCCTGATGTGCTACGCATTCTCCAACGCGCCTAGGCATGCTTCTGATCAGGTGGTCAATGTCCTCCTGTGGTATCTCATTCCAGGCAACCACCAACTCCTATCGAAGTGCTTCTAGAGTCTGAGGAGGACGTTGCAAATTGAGCAATCTCCTACCCGTCATATCCCACACGTGCTCAATTGGGGATACGTCGGGAGATCTTGGTGGCCATGGTAACAATGTGACATCATTATGTTGAAAGAAGTCTATTGTGACTCTTGCAACATGTGGTCGGGCATTATCTTGTTGGAAAGTTGGATCTGCCAGGGTGTCAAGATAGGGTAAAAGATGGGGTTCTAGAACTTCGTGGATATAACGCTGCGCGTTCATGTTACCTCTGATGAAGATTAAAGGTGACCTGGAACCATAAGATATAGCACCCCAAACCATAACTCCAACAGTGTGATGAACATGTCTTTCAACAAAAAACTGTGGATTTCTCCTTTCACCACGTCGCCTTCTAACCCTGGCACGACCATCGTGCATGCCTACACAAAATCGAGACTCGTCTCTAAAGACAATACTGTTCCATTCCTGATCCCAGAGTGACCGTTGTCTGCACCACTCAAGGCGATTACGTCGGTGTTCTCGAGTTAAAGGGAGGACCCAGTGTGGCCGGTACAAGCCAAAACTTCTCATTCGTCGGTAAACACTTCGCATGCCAATAGGTCTTCCGTGTTCTGCAAACCATTTATTTGCAATGGACCTGGTAGTGGAGAAACGGTCCCTTAAGGCCAATAATCTTAGGCGGCGATCTTCACGGTCTGTTGTTCTACGGCGGCATCCAGTGCCCCTTGCGCTTTGCGTACGACCTTCTCGAAGCCATGCCTGACAACACCTAACCACAGTGTCTACACTTCTTTGCACTCTAACTGCAATTGCCCGTACTCTAGGCATCGTAACCGATCGTAAAGGATGTCAAGAACCAAAATCCGCCAACGTTGATTCTTTACTGCGGCTGAAATATTCATTTTTAGAGCGTTAGTGAATTAAATAAAAGCAGTATAAAAACCGGAATGTCCAACTGATAAGGCTGACAATTTTTTCACTTGTTATTTACAGTAAGATAAATACATTCACCAACTTTTATTAAAATAAAACCATTTAAACTGGGTGTTCGGATTTATATGTCACTTAGTATACATTTACTATAAATATAATCAACGTCTTTAAAAACTTTTACGTACCCTTTATCTTTTGGTATCAGATACGGTAGTTTGGTTTGCGGTTTGCAGGACCTTTACGAAGTAGTTATTTTCTAGTGTACTTTAATCGAGTCGACAAAACGGACAATGGCGTATCAAGAATAACTAATAAGTCATAGTTATTATTATATAGAACTGAGTAATAATAAGATGTATTATACTGGGTGTTTCAGAACTAAGGGATCAAACTACTAGGGGTTATTCAGTGTAACAGTAGAAAACAATTGAGCATAGGGACCCACATAAATCGGTGTATTCAGGTTGGAGGAAGACATTTTGAACAATTGTTGTGATGGTATCATGAACAAAAGACAAAAACAAAATGCATTAAATCCCATTTCTGTCCTACTTATTCATCGCCTTTCTAAATTTTAACGCGTCTTAGGGCCGAAGTGCCGTAGTGACACTTTTCCGGATGGATCCCTATACTCAACTGTTACTGTTACACTGAATAGCTCCTACAAGTTTGATCCCATAGTTCTGAAACACCCTGTATAAATTTTGCCTGGGACAACTATTTTCCAGTTAGTGGAGAAATGCCCATCTATTATTTGCAAAAGAACAGTTGCAGCATGTGACAGCTGACGGATTGCAAGATGAGCTGTCATGATTTTCTCTACATTTATAACATACTGTACGATTTTGGCATTTTTGCTTAGAGTGGTGAAATCTGAAGCAATCGGTGCATTGATTGATTTCATTATTTTCATATACTGATATATTTTGAAAGCCTAATATATTTTTGACATTGTTTTGATCAAAAATGTGTTTGAATAGTCTACCTGTCACTGCATCAAATATTATATAAAACTTTTTGTGTGTAAGATATTTCATGTATTATGTAACATCTCCTTTGGATACAAAATGATTTTGTCGCATTATTTTTCTTGTAGCTCAGCTTTGTAAGTTGTTGACATGCTTTCTTCAATTTCATTTTTCAGCTTGACGTGAGCACAGTCTTGAACATTGATTTCAATAGCTCCATTCCTGCAGTCTTTCATCAACATATGTTTGGAGTTTTGATAGAATTAGGTTTTTGTTCAGATCTTGCCGTGTTTGATAAGTTGATTGTCATTCACTTGGCAAAACAATAATACTTTTAAGTGGTTTTCTTTTTATGCAGCGTGGTACCTCAGTTGAGACTGATTGGGAATATGAATAATTTGGTACATCAGATTTTTCTAGCTTTTCCGTCCTTTCACTAAGTTTTTGAAGTGTGCTGGTTAATGAATCTATCCGAACAGTATTTGAGGATAGTATATAATATTGTTTTACAAATCGGCGGTTTTCAGTAGTCAGCTGATTAATTAGCGTATCCTTCTCAATCAGGAGCTGATTACGTAGTTCGAGTTTATCTTTGAGCGACATAATCTATTGTTTTAAGGATTCCAAGCAGTCTTTTTGTACCTGTTTCAATGAGTTTGTTTTCTCTCTTCTCCCTCTCTTCTATCCTCTCTTTTTCTTGACCATTTTCAGTAATTTCTTCGTCGTTCTTTTTCTTCTTTCTCATTTCTTATTTTTTAATTGCACCAACACACTGAATGACAACTGCTACTCTGTTTTGACTCGACTTGACAGAGAACGACCTACTCGTCACAATTTTTGTGACAGCAGTGCACAAATTCGATATGGCCAAAACCAACGAACACCGTAAAAGCTGCTACACCAACATTCACAGAGATGCAGTTACTCTTAGGTTTAAGCTTTCTTCAGTATGTCCGAAGCTGTTTGGCTTATGGACATGAAATTTAGCAAAGAAGTACTTTATGGCCAGAGTATGTCAACTCAGAACGGACATTCCAACGGGGGCTAGAGGGAAACATATAATATCGCAAGTACCTACACCCATTAATCACGACATCTCGAAAACTGTTTGACCTATGAATATGAAATTTGACGGGAGAATACAAACCTCATGGACGGACCACATCATCTAAGAAGAACTTTTTTGGCAGAGCTAGATTAGGGGTGGCTAAGGGCACATATAAATAATGAAATTTCGAAAACAATGTGTCCTATGAATCAGTGTATGGATAGGAAATGTCTGCAGAGAACGGATCTTATGTGAAAGCTGGAATAATAATAATAATAATAATAGCTTTATTGTCCAACAGTTTCCCATTTATAGGACAATTTATAAACATAATACAAAAGCAAAAAGGAAAAGCGAAAAGAAAATAACAAATGCAACACAGGTATGAATTTGTAACATGAGCGATTGGTCCGAATAAGCCTTAGCTACCTTTAGCTGGTAATTAACATTTGTCGTAAATATATCACAATAACATCCAATTCTGTTCAGGTTAGAGCACATTACATATAACGGTGACTTGAGAAGAATGTTTGTCCTAGCTCTAGGAAGCCCGAATATTTTATGATTGCGAGATGCAAACGTTGGAGTACGAAACTTGATCTGTTCCAGGATCAAGGGACAATCAAGTAAATTGTTGATCATTTTGTAGTCAAATATTATTGAGGCACAGCACCTACGTTTTTTCAAAGTCAACATGTCTAAGCGACTACATAGTACTTGTACCTCTCTCTGGATATGCCCATCAATCCTATACAGAACAAACTTCATAAACCTCCGTTGTACTCTTTCAATAGCTGTGCTATAGCATTCATAGAAAGGGCTCCAAATAATACTACAATATTCGACTTTGGATCTAACATAAGCATAATATAATAGCTTAATTGACTTTATGTTATGAAAATTCCTGCAATTCCTTACTATGAAACCATAAGCCGCCAATGCTTCTGATGCTTTTTTATTTATATGCTGACTAAAAGTCAACTTTTGATCATAGATTATACCTAAATCACGTACATCAGAGCATCTTTCTAGCACAGACCCATCAATAGAGTACGGATATTCGCAAACATTAATTTTCCTGGTATAGCTGACTATTCTACACTCCCTCACATTAAGCTCCAACTTTTATCAAAAGCCTTCGAAAAGTCGATATAAATAACGTCAACTTCCTCATTACTATCAATGGCTTCCGAGAGGTACTGCGTTATTATAAATAGATTTGTGGTTGTTGAGCGATTAGCGACAAATCCGTGTTGATGCAATGACAGCTGACGCTGGACAGCAGTGTAAATGCGACTGTACAAGACTATTTCAAAGACTAGAGATTGCCCTGTAATTCTCAATATTTGACTTATCCGCACACTTAAACACTGGACAGACCTTAGCGATCTGCTAAATATCTGGAAATCTTTTTGTTATAAGACAAATATTAAAAATCCTAGTTAGAACACCAACAAACACTTCCACAAAATCTTTGACTATAAAGGACGGGATGCCATCTAGACCAGATGTCATCTTATCCTTTAGTGATTTAATGGCCTTCCTGACTTCATTTTCCTCAATTGGATGAAAATAGACAAATAAATTACTATGATTTAGTGAGGCATTATTTTGGGGCTTGTGAGTGACATAGACGCTGCTGAAAAACTCACTGAAATAAGAGAGGCCTAGTGCATATCTGCACTTCTATACATTGCAGTAGTCACATGTATCTATACGATGACGTTGTCTTGATGCCTGCTCTAGAAATAATCATTCCCCTAGTCTTTAAATGGAAGTAGATTCCCGTAGCCTTCATGCAACCAGATGCATCAAAGATATCTCTGATGCCCAGTCCACAAACAGGAGAACTCGTATGTCACGATCGAAAACCACAAACGAGAATTCCTGTGTGTTTGTCCACGTACTTGACGTTGTGAATGCGGTCCAAAAATAGATGATTGTAGAACTAAAATCGATTCTACCCCACAGCAGACGTGATAATGGGCTGATGTGCCTACTCTGATTCACAGCAAATCCGGCTGCACATGTCTACTTTATGTGCTGGGGAGCTCCGGGTAGTGCAACGCAAGCGTAATAACAGAAATTGCTAGTAATGTACAGGGTCCTTCAGGAGTCAAAAGATCTGTGAAAAATTATTTAATATTTAATATTCTGAAAATGTATTGCATATATTCTTCGGGACACACTTGCCACTAAAATATTCCAGTTTTATTCCATTTTCCATTAAGCTTTACATGCTATATAATTTTGGATTCTAGGAGAGACCTCAACTGTTTTATAGATATGCACCTGAACATACAGCGTCTGTCAAATGAATACTTGGAACTCGAACACCTTATTTTTCAAAATCCTAAGATTAAGATAATACAGATGTCTGAATGAAAACTGGCTTAGAGAGGAACAATACATAGGAATATGTAGCCTACAGCTTACTAGTTATTACTGTAGAAGTCAAGTGAAAAATGGCGGAAGTTGCATTTATGTGAATCCTAATATTATAAAAGACAGGCAACTGAAACATCTTGGAACAAATCAATGAAACAAATTTGTGAAATATTAGCGTGTTACTGTAAAACTATAAATTTGGTTGTGATGAGAGTATATGGATCGGCTGTGATAAAAAATATTGACACATTTTTAGAAACAATGACAAATGCCTTGGATTCAGTATTAAAAAAGGGTCCAATAGTTAATGTATTAGTAGCGGAAGATGATACTGTACGTTTTAATGATAGTTATGATAATAATATGATACGAGTGGTACAGCTTTTCATATCCTTTGGGCTTCATCAGCATATAATATATGACCCACACATGACAAGGTTAACTGACTAGGTAATACAGGGCGTAAACGTTATTGTGGTCATTATTGAAATGGGTAATAGGGGGAGTCAAAACAAGTCAAATGACCCATGGTCCAAAAGTCAATAGATTTTTGTCTAAATGGCTTTATAGTTTACAACTTTAAGTGCTTTATATCGACCACAATCACCACAATCTTACTAATTTTTATAATCTAATTTAAAACTTTTTTAAATTGGGTAAGTAACAAATAAATGGCACTAAGTTTTTCTAAGTTGAGCCAAAATTTGTAGTCAGTAAAGAAGTAAGTCTGAAATATTTAAAACCTACGCGACAACAGCGCGTCGGCCATCATCACTCTTATTGAACCAGCAATTGATCGCAAACGATAACAGTGGTTAGTTATCCTTTTGCATAGCATCGGCAGTGTTCTTTTGTTTTTGTTCGCAGCTCAAATTTATCTGCGGATACATTTTAGAAGGAGCACTGTATCAAAAAGGAAGAATAGGGGCCTTTTTTTATCCAACGGATAAACAATGCTGGCATTATTATCTGGAGAAAAATGTGCCATCGCTTCACTATTCAGTGCATTATTATCAGTCACAACACAAAAAAAGTATAACCAAGTTCTTCTAATCCAATAATAATTTTTTTTGTAATATTGCATAATAGATTATGATCAATTTTAGAAACAGGACAGATATGAACAACTTCTTTGAAATTAGAGTAGAAGCTTGAAATCATAAACACATAGGCTGTTGTAGCTAATGAAGCATTATTAATTGACGTTCCAATAATATTACCCCTTTTGAAATCTAAATATGGCTGAATGTGTATTTCATCCATCAATAGAATCATGTTCTCCTCACCAGGTTTTACAAATCTGAAAAGGTTCTTTCTTTTACGATAGTTTTCATTCAATGGAAACGAAAATACGTGTACCTTCGGACCCTTCCCGTAATTACCGGCATAATTAGCAACGCAGCACTTGTAAGGCAATTTGAAAACTTAGCTAAACAATCGCGAGACACAAATATAAGTTTAAAACATGAATAATTTACAGTTTACATAGCACAGAAAGATATGATATGATCAGAATTTGAGGTTAGTTGGCTGTTGGATGTTACCGGTGTTACCAAGGTTGCCACATATTCCAATTGTTAGACTTCACAATTATTAGATTGAAAGTAATATCTAAACTGTATTCTTGACATACTGAGGCAGATCAGAAAGAATAATCACATCATCACTGAAGCTGCGCAGGCCCTGAGTACATCTTGCAAATCCGCCCACAGAGAGGTTCAATTAATTAGTAGAGATTTCGATACTGCTATATCAAATCTAGATATGACAACACCGCAGAGAAATGGTGGCGCTGCTCTCTTGCCAGCCAGCATCGCAAAACTCCATAAGAACATGACGTCACATGCTTTTCACAGCCCAGTTGTTTGGCCTTGTACTCTCGGTGGTAACGGTTAGACAGGATGTTGGAGGTCTCACTGTTTTTCCCATGTATTTCTCCCTCTTAACACGAATTTTAAGTCAACATTGGGGCAAGATGGGCGAAATGGATGTGATTTATACGCCAGACAAATCTTTTTTGTATTTATGGTGGATGTGCCACGCCACGCCTTTTTTATAAACAGGAGGAAATGGTGGTGTCATCACTTTCCTTTTTTACATTAATTACTGAATTAATAAATTACTATAAATGAAATGTAAGGGTCATTCAATGCAAAAAAGCTGTCAAGTGGCGTGCAAATTTAGGCCCTCAATAAAGCGGAGAGTAGGGCGGGGGGGGAGGGTAAAGAGCGCCAGTGACTCAAGATGGATTAAGCCACAAGTCCACGAATTGTTAGCCGGAACTTATTTTGCCTGACCACCTTACAAAGAAAATAATCTAATAGTAATGATGAAACCTAATTAATTGTATACAGAGAGCAAAATAGAACTAAACAAAACAAGCAGCACATATGCTCTACCACTGTAGTGCAAGTTAAAAGAAAAGATATTCAAAACTACCTTACAACCAAATGATTAGACCGTAATAATTAACCCTGCAAAACGTTTACCATGGTACACGTACGAAGCCTTTCCAAATATAGGTTTTACAAATATTTTAATGATTAAGCCTATACTGATGTGGATAATGGTCTTATCTGGAATGGTTTTCTTCCAGTTACAGCTATAGGTGCAGCTGAGATGTCCACAGCTTATAAACGCTCAGGTCAAAAACCAGTGAGTAGTGACGTTAGGAACGTCACCAGGTTGGGGCTGCTTGCCTCGTTTCCAAAATTTACGGTATACTAAAAAAACCCTAGAGAGAGAAAGACTGTTTAGAAATCTACTCTCTACTCTATGTCCGAGATAGACCTACACTTTTTAAAGACTCAAAACTTGAAAAGTCCATGTACATCCTCTGTTACTAGAAATTTACTTTTCCTTTTCCAAGGGCAAGGAAAGATAAAAATATACCAAAGTGATATATCCTTAGAAAGTTGCCCTTGTTCTTGAATAAGAAATGAAAGCTCAAAATTCAAAATCATGATTAATGTAATGAATAATCCCAAAAGACAGTGACGTGTAGGCACTACCCTATATTTGAATACGTAAAATGACAAACAAAATCAAGAACGCTGTAAGAATTTCAGTCAGCAACAATCAATATATCAATATCTATAAAATGCCCAATTGAAATGATATGTTTTACCTGTTCACATCAGGGTTTTTTTTTTGAACGCCCTGTAAGGTTTTGACAATATTGTCACATTTGCGAGCTATAAGTTTTCAGAGATTTGTTGGCGAGAAAAAGTTTATAAAAGATGGAAATTGACCAAGGAGGATCAACAGACGACGCAGTTCCACATACTATGAGGAAAGAGCTGAGCGGTGGCGGAAACCAAGCAGAATCAGAAAACATGAGCTCACTGACGCAGATGTCATCGGAGCAGAAAACGAACGAAAAACTGATGCTGATTATAGACGACCAGGCGAGGCAGATTCGAGACCTAATGGAAACCATCAAGGACCAGACAGCCAAAATTGACAGCCTGACCGCCCAGGTAACCATATTACTAAATTCAAAAGAATCCCCTAAATAACAGACAAAGACCCTCAAAAGACCACTGAGAAACGTTACTGATGATCATCTCACATCCACAGACGAAGACGTACAGACCGAAGGATTTTTAAAAGCAAAATCAAGAAGGAGGAAAGGCGACAAGGCTGATCGATCAACCCAAGACTTTCTCCCTCTTCCGAATACAGGATCAATTCCATTTCACACCTCCCCCAATTCATCAAATCAAACCACTATTAATGCTTCTACTACCAAGCCAGGGACCACGTTACCTACCTGTCAGGTGACTCCGTCAGCCGATGTTACTTCTCCTCCGTCATCTCGTCCAACCGTCGTGGCATCAACACAACCCTCACGACAAGGGCGCAAGACCCCGATCGTCTTACGCGACGGGACGAGATGGCGTACTTTCAGTTTCAAGTTTATTTCCCTAGGTATTGAAATAGATCGCGCGTTTGCCGTTGATGCGGGAATAAGGATTATTCCTAAATTCGAGGACGACTACCGTAAGATCGTTCGCCTACTCCGAGAGGAAGAAGTGCCCCATCACACTTTTCCTCTCCCTTTGGAACGGAACATCCATGCGGTGGTTCGAGGAGTTCCCTCAGCTTTTCGGATACTGAGATTAAGGAAGAACTGGAGCAGAGGGGATATAGCCCTCTTCACGTCATTCGATTGAAGCAAGTGTTCAACGAACACGAACTTCTGGGACTGGTCATTCGAGTTGAGGTTCAGAAAAACTCCAGACTCATTGGGCAGTGTCACCGCTGCCAAAAGTATGGGCATGTGCAGTCATATTGCACTGCACCGCCCAAATGCAAAGGACCACATGACGCATTTATGCCCCCTCACAGAAGAGGAAGAACGCAAGTGCGCGAACCGTGGAGAGGGACATCCCGCAAATAGTCGGACTTGCAAATTCACTCCAAGGAGGAACTTGCAAGTTATAGCGCAAAGGCGCAATATATCATGCGCGGACGCAGCTCGGGAGGCAACCTTGCCTGCCCTCTCTGCCCAACCTCCCTTGAGGGCCTGGGTACAATAGTAGCAGCCTGCATTCATCAAAATTCTTTTTTGGAATTATTTGGGCCTGAGAGATATTCCCAAAAAACAGGAATTTCATTAAGCTCTTTTGGATGAAGGCATAGATGTGGCCTTGCTGCAGGAAACGTTGCTTAATCCAGGAGATCGTTTAGCTCTCCCGAATTATGATATTATCCGAGGTGACAGATTGAATGGTCGAGGCGGCGGTTTAGCACTGTTGATTAAGCGCGGTATAGACTATCATAGAAGCACTAATGCGGAGATGCATAGCATCGAAGCAGCTTCTGTGGTGGTCAATATGACGGGAGGTGTCTCGTTGAAGATCACATCGGTGTATGTCAGGTGTGGTGCCAGGCTACAAGAGGCGGATCTGGAGGTCCTTTTGGACTGCTCGGGTCCACTTATTGTGGCAGGGGACTTCAACTGCAAACATCGAGCATGGAATTCTAGATTGAATTCCACTACTGGGGTTCGATTGTACAACTATGTGATGCAAAATGGGTACCTTATACATAGCACTGAAGAGCCGACACATCATCCATTCAACCATCTTCAGGCACCAGATGTCATCGATTTCGCGATATCTAAAAACTGTAGATACAGTATCTCTTCTAGAATCTTGTATGATATCTCTAGTGACCATCTACCTGTTGTCTTGGATGTGGGCAATGAGCAAACTTCTGAGGAGGCAGCTCCTCCAAGGAAACGCATTGATTGGGACCTATACAAGTTGCTCCTTAGAGTCTGGATTAGATACCGCTCAAGTGGAGTGGAGAAGTTTCACTCAAGCAGCTGTACAGCGTGCAGCTGTATTTCCTGTACAACGACACGACAGACCTTTTTTGCCTGCGGACATTCGTCAGAAAATCTCTGACAAAAGAGCCGCTATTAAGCAGGCAAAAAGGTCTTGAAATCCTGATGACATTCGTAGGGCTACAAATCTTGTCCATGAAGTGGGAAACGCACTGCACGAACTCCGCAATGAGCAATGGAGCGACTTTCTGGCGGGAATGCTTGATTCAAGTATTCCTCTCTGGAGGGTCGCAAAGTCACTCAGAAAAGGAAAGCGAGAACAACTCCCACACATCCACGGTCCTGAAGGCATAGTCTTCAGAACGGAGGATAAGGTCAAGTTTTTCGCTGATGCCATGGAAAAACAGTTCTCTCCCAACTATGATCTCGATGATGACCTCGACGAGGAACAGCACATCGTACGATCCGTCAGAAGATATTTTAGAGCCAACGGCGTTAGCGGAGGCACAGAATCTTCTTCAGATGACTCTTCTTCAGAAGATTCGTCTGAGACTCCACATAGCACATTAGCGGAACCCTCCGAGTTTCCACATTGCACACCAGCGGAGTTACTAAGTTACTAAGTCATATTAAAGACCTCAAGGTGCGTAAAGCACCTGGGGAGGATCAAATCACCAACAAGGTGTTGAAGCTGCTCTCGCCGAAAGCCCTGACATACTTGGTGACAATAATCAATGCGACGCTCAAAATCCAGTACTTCCCTGCTGGGTGGAAGACTGCTGAGGTCATCATGATTCCAAAGAAGGTGGATTCGATATTTCCTCAGGATTACCGTCCCATAAGTCTGCTGTCAGCTCCTTCTAAGCTCGCCGAAAAGGTGATTTATCGTCACCTTGAGAATTTTTCGTCAAATCACTATGTGATTCCTGACGTCCAATTCGGTTTTCGGTCCGAGCATAGCACCGAGCTACAGGCAGTCAGGCTGGTGGAGCATGTAACCAGAGGGTTCACCCTCAGCATGAGTACTGGCATCTTGCTTGTGGATGTCTCAAAAGCCTTTGACAAGGTGTGATACGCGGGCCTCCTCTATAAACTAATCCAAAAGGGTTTTCCTTTTTGGCTTCTAAAATTACTGAAATACTTTCTTGAAGGAAGGAAGTTTCGGATCAAAATTAACAATGTTATGTCAACAATACGGCCAGTACGGGCCGGTGTTCCTCAGGGTTCGGTCCTAGGACCAATTCTTTATTCGCTTTTCATCCATGATGTCCCTTCCCCCAGCAACTGTGAAGTCTACCTCTATGCTGACGACACTGGAGTTGTCGTCCAGTCGTGTACTGGTGATCTGGTTCACGATGGGTTGCAGAATGCGGTGGACGAAGTTCTAGAGTGGGCGGAACGGTAGCTAATAAAAATTAATCATTCGAAAACGCAGGTTATTTATTGTACCAAAAAACGTCGCAGCCCCCATCAGAGGTTTCTGTAGACGGAAATCGTGTACCATGGACAAATTCTGCCAAGTATCTCGGTGTCACCCTTGATAAAGGCATGACCTGGCAGAAACATACATCATCCATAAAAACAAAATTCCAAATTGGGTTTCGGCAACTATATCCTTTGTTATGTAGATCCTCCAAATTGAGTTTGATAAACAAAGTTCGACTATATAAAATGATTATTAGACCAGCCATTACTTATGCATGTGCGGCTTGGTGTTTTCTTGCCAAGACACACATGCAAAGTCTTCAAGTCCTGCAAAGCAGAACTTTGCGGACAATTTGCAACGCTCCATGGTATGTCTCAAATGAGACACTACACAGAGACATTGACATTCCTTACTTGAGGGATTATGTCAAGCTTCAGGCGCAGCGACGTTATAGTCAAGCGGAATCGCACAGCAACCCTCTGTTGCGGGACTCAGTGGACTACACAGTGGAGCAAGTTCGTAAACATTCAAGGCCACGGCTCGCACTGTAATCAAAAGTTAGCGTGAATCCTTAGTAAACTCGAAATTACACTCTAACAAAACCGAATCGAAAAATTTTAGTTCACCTCAAAATTAATCCGTGTACCAAGTGGGTGTTTCCTCTTAAACTAAGCATATCTGTTTTTCTTTGTTCTTCTCCTTTTTTCTTCTCTTTCCCTTTCTCTTTTTCCTTGACTTTGTCTGGTTTCTGGGCAACCAGGACTGACAGATTCGACTAACGTACATCAGACAGTGACTAATGGGCAAAGGTCCTACGGACCGCACAGACAAATAAATGACGAATAGTATTATCAGGGTTTTTTTGTCAAAGGGAAGGGATGGCTTCTATCAAAATCGGATACAAGGCAGCTACAAAACAGAGCTGGAGGAGTATGAATAGTGGTTCTCCACAATGGCTTTTCACTAAAAGAAATCAGATATTGAACAAACTTCTGCAGTACAAGCATTCATTGACGTAGTCCGATGGTATACAAAAGAAAACTTACCGCTGGAAGTTAAAATCTCATTACAAAATGGACGGGTAGTACCCAAACGACCACAACTAAACGTAGGGTACAAAATAACAGGGTACTACTTCATAAACTGGTGTTTGGGGCGTTATAATCCCAAAATCTGTTAACGAAAAAAAAATACGCCCACACACAACCAAAAATACCGCATAAAGAAAAAGAGAATGACGCTGGACCGTCTGCGCACGCAACTCCCTAAAAGAAGGTTAAATAAGTGGCCCTGAAGAAGGCTCGTTTGATGAAAAATCAAAAGAAACAGACAAAAGCCGGTAAAGAAGGTATCTTGATAGTAAAGCAAAGTTTAACAGAAGGAATCTTGATACGAAGGTAAACATTCATATACGGCTAGTACGTGTAGACATCACCAAGTGGCGCGCTGGTTACCAATGAGCAGACTGTAGGCAGAACCAAATCTGTCTACGAGGGACCAACAATTTTTTATGAGGAAATTTCTCAGATAATCGTTAATAATACTATAAAGTTAGTATCCAAAAAAAAATACAACACAATACTGAGTCGCTGAGAATGACAGATATAATACGTGAGAAATTACACAATCAATAAACTATGGAATTTGCCAAAAGATGATCATTGAAAAGAGTTCTGACTAGGAATTGGTTCTCTACTATTAATAAAGAGAAATTTAAATTACTGATAAGTGATCAAAATGGTAAAAAAATTACGTGATTTTGGCACGTGACAACCATCTCTTAAAAAATGTGACTAAGCCTAATGTTGACTCCAGATTCGTGTTCAGCGTGGAACATTTTAAGGAAGAAACATAGCGGGGCCCCAACCACAACACCATCTATTTATTTTGTGGACCTGCGTAACATAGTTGATACATCTTAAAAGGAGATTCAATTGTATCTTTAACCCTTAACAGGAAACGTGAATTTTTGGAACACAAAAGGAAACATGCCGTCTCTCAGACTGCGAACTTCAAGATGTTCAAAAAATTAGAGTAAGGCGAAAAGCAAGCAATAACTTCGCTGAAACTGATACTAGACGTTTATTTTATGTGTTTAATACGTAAAATGCTCATTTCAAAATGATACAAGAACATAAAAGAAACATTTTTATTAACTATGCTAAAACCATACAAAAATAACGCTGTTGTTGCAACATTCAGAAACTAAATTAAAACTATGGAAAAGTCTCAATATTTTTCTATTTTCTAGTTAAGTAATGAACAAGGAAAGTATATTATAGTCAATAAATACAAAAAGAACACAATCAAAATTCACTGCAAGTCTCAAACATTGCCTATATTTATGCAGCTAATACATTTGGGTTTGGAGCATTGAAGACATACAGGCTTCCTACATTGTACACACAAAAATTTGGTCATCCGATGGGTCGTTCGGTGACATAAAAAGCAGGCTTTCCTTTTTTCCAAAACCAAATTTTCAGCTTCTGTTGCTGGATGTTCACATTTGCCAAGGATGCGATTTATCGTAAGTCGCAAATCCCGAGGTAAACGGGGACTCTCTAGTCGCTTTTCCATATGCTCACGGACCAGGTTAGCGGCCAACATCTTAGCAAATACCGATTTTTCCTTCTGCAATTCATTTTTCTTATAGCACTGGTGTAAAATATACGAGTTCACTACCGATATATCCAATAGTCGGTAGAAAATAACCAGTGGCCGGAGCGAACGGCGACTTGAGGTACTCTTCGAACATTTTTCATCAAGAGAATCAACTCCACCTTTATTAGCATTGTAATAGGCTATTATTTCCGGTTTCTGTGTTTCCGGATCACAATATTTTCTGTGGTGCATAGAAGATATGAGTATTGTGGCTTTATTTTTTTTGCTTACATGAGACACAATAGTGGAATCTTCTCGAAATCCGTACATTGTTGATCCGACTTCTCTTGATGTGTTGGGTAAAAATGCCGGAGGAATTTCTCTTTTATTTTTCTTCATTGTACCCACATAGGTCAGTTTGTTCTTCAATAGGACATCCATTAATTCTATTGACGTAAACCAGTTGTCCGCTGTAATGTTGCGATTAGTTCCAAACAGAGGCTTCGCGAGACGTAGAACTGATTGTGTGGGTTTGGAATACCGCTTGTGTTCCTCAGGAAGTTCGAAACTATCGGAATCTTTACCGCAGTATATATATGCGTTATAGAGGTAGCTATTCCTTGCATCCGTCAATGCCATAATTTTTATGCCATATTTGCAAGGTTTCGCAGGCATATACATTTTAAATCGACATCTTCCTCTGAAACTCACGAGCATTTCATCGACAGTGACAGACTGGCCAACTCCGTACACATCTTGACAGTTCTTTATAAAACTATTAAAAATGAAAGATATTGGTGCTACTGGATCTAGCTTCTTTCTTTCATTCCTGTCATCTGGGTTATCAAACCTTAAGGCTGACAGGAGAATACCAAATCGTTTTATGTTCATGACAGCTCTGAATATATCTCTTCCAGAGCCATCGGTGGCAAAAAGTGTTTCAATGTTCTCGTGGTTGCTGTTGAACACCGATGTATATACTAAGAGACCCAATAGTGCCTTTATTTCGACTAAATCAGTGTCGTTTAGGTTGCTGGTTTGATTTTTGTATCTCTTTCGCATTTCTTTGAGCTTGTGATTGGTCCACTTAACGATATGTACCAACATGTCGTCAGTGAACAAAAGCTGCCAAACCGTCAACGGAGCTGCTTCTTCTCCATATTCATGAGCTTTTCCTCTTAGAGTTGGTACTTTAATGACTATATTGTGCTTCCTTGTACGTGATGATGGTACAACTTCCGAAATATTCCACCTATGACGATTTTTTCCATAGAAATAATTCTGAGCTGGTAAATCCTCTTCATTTCCTTCGGCTCCGTCTTCTGATAACTCACTATCACTTGTATGATCTGATTCCATCTATTCGTCTTCTGAGGCACTGTCTATATCACTAAAGTCACTTCCTTCAACCTCAAACCATTTTAGAACGGTTTCTTCGAACTCCGGATCATCGTATCGTACACGTTTAGAAGGTCCCGCCATACTCGCAAACGCACCTATGCAACACAAATAGCAAACGGGAACGGAAACGTGCCGTCTGACAGACTGCAACAAACTAAAATTGGTCCATATTTTAAGGCACGTTTTGGCTAGACTCGTGTGAATGGGGGTGGGCGATGGTCACTAATAGCTTATGGATTAGATGGGTTTTTACGTCTGTTAGAGGTGCAATAAAAAAAGATACGCTCAGGTATAGAAACGCCGCAGTCTCACAGACGGCACCTTTCCGGTTAAGGGTTAATAAGGTCAAGTTCAAATTGAGAAACGGGGTAACCCGTAATCTGCTGTAATCCGCTAATCATACTATATCAGAAATAGTTTTCAACTGTTTTACACCTGATCCCAATATAAATTCTGCCACCTACTTGCATCCAATCGCTAAATTCGCTAAATTCGAATAACCCTAATACTGCAGCATAAGCCGAGCAGGTGACATTTTTGACGTACCATAATCGAACTGCATTACAGAAAAGAAAGAAAAGCCATAGTATCAAAAAGCGAAAACCTTCTCTTTGTTAATAGAAATAGGAAGTAAATTTTGTTAGGTATTGACTAATCTGGTTATTCAACTAATAATTCAGTTCTCGCTTGGGACACAGATAAAACTATGCTAATAAATCACGCTCAATTAAGCAACGTCAGCAACTCCGGAACCCCAGCAAAAATTGGATAATAAGGTTGTTTTTTTCCAAGATAGCTTAATGAGCTTCACAGTTAACTGTAAAAGTTTGCATTGAATCTCGTTGCAATCACCTGTACCAATAGTTCAGTAGAATTTAAGAGCCTTCGAATGGATGCCTTGTATTCTGGCTGATGGTCCCTTTGAAATTTTTATATGAGGGTTATCAAAAGTGAGTTCTTATCCTGCAGCTGTCACAAAACCTGAACATTGCGAGTACTACTATTGTTATAAATTAAATGCGTGTTTTGAGCTAGTTAATATCGGAGGTCCCAAGAAAGTCATTTGCTTTTCAATACCATACGAATAAAGGAAGGGTCATAGTGGTCCGTTTGCGATATTAAATAAAGTCTCAGTAGAGCTACTCGTCGATATAAGAAAGTGGTGTAGTTCGAGCAGAAAGCAACATTGTTTGTAAGACCTTAGAAGGTCAAATTATTCTGCCAGATTGGTAAAAGACATACATATCCCCGAACGTTTGTCGACGTGAAACAGGTTTAGGACCAGTATTGTCGATCTTCAAGATGTAGAGCGTTTCCAATCCGCACTGCAAAACTGATATCATTTGGAGCTGCTTTCGAGGTGCTTGTCAATTTCAAAATGACTACTAAATTGTTGGTAGGACTCCAGTGCCTGCTCGAATCAATTCTCATAATAAATTATTTTTATTTTATGATGTAGTCGAGCAAAAGTAGGTAACAGTAATGAACTACTTGTATTGCAAAATTAACAAAAAATATACATATATCACTGATGAAGCAGTGATGCTATTATTATAAAAAATAGTCGATTCTTCTGCGTGTTACGTTGCTAACTGCAAAAACTGACCACCCAACTAGCAAAGTAGTGGTATAAGCTTTGGTAAAAGAACCGTTCAGCCATCAAAGCTCTCTATTGTTGTTGCCTGAACACCAAAATGCAGGCTTAATGTTGTGTGGAATGCAAATTTGCTTTCTGCAACACACTTGCTCTAAATTGAGGTGTTTACAATATTCTTATAGCATAGTTATTCAACACCTTATAGGGCAAATTTTTAACTGTTGCATAAACGTTTATACGACTATCTTATACGGCATAACTGCAAGTTAGTCAAAATGTTTGTGTTGTGGCATCCATGGTAATGTAACCCGAGCCTTGTTGTTTTGCTGTGCAATTTACTACCTTAGCCAACAAATTGCTCCCAACGGAAGCACTTATACAACTATTGTTTAGTAACTGTTAAAGGCTGTACATATTATGCTAAATATGTTGGTAAACAACTTCACCATAACCTATTTAATATTAAATAATTATGTTTCAGATCGAAATAACAGATATAAGGTGATAAGCATTAGTGTAATTGTGTCTAAATATAGGATTTGTGGAAGATTTAACGCAGATAAGTTCAGTTTTCCATCTTAAAAATCTAGACATACTTTTGATCATTGTCAAAATATGAATCAAATACGAAGCCCGTAGAAATTGTGTAACTAATTTGCACAATAATCACAATAAAATTTGCTGCGCAAGTAATTCAATAGCCCCATATCAAAGTGCAGAAGTTTATCATATACCTGTGTATGAAATTCACAATGGCCGATATGTAAGTAAACAAGATGACTGTTAGTTATATATTCTTCAATTCGACTATACAATACATAAGAAATATATAGTTTGGTTGCAATACAGTAGAATCACGTAACAGAATGGTTGTATAGTTGACAAAAACTGAATCTTGCACTGACGCAAATGTCCTATAGCGGCTGCAAGAGGCTTACACTTTTATTTTTTAACTGTTACCGGCAGCCCTTATGATGACTGAAGTGTCCTATTAGGTGTGCCCATTCCGCTTGTATAGCTGTTCTAAGAGGGTTTTGCCAATGCTCTTACAGTATACAATGCTGTTTAAGGAATACTGTATAATCATTCTTGCAACTCTAATAGGAGTGATAATTGTTAGTTGAGCATCCTCCAGTTAATACAGTATGCAGGTAGGTATATGAATGTGACTTTATTTTCTCAGATAATGTCTGCCTTGCGTTTCTTTGCTACTGCCTACAGCCTAGCTTAGTCGAGAAGCTGTTGGTAGCATTAAGAAATCACCGTTGATAAAATGTGCCAGGCAGATTGACCCTAAACCTGCTGCTAGGCATGATTAGCTAGGCTTTTCAGAAACATGTCGCCACCTGCTTCTTAGTAATCTGGGCTTTGTGCAGAGCACAAACGGCAGATGGAAAAACTGACCAGCTCTTGTCAGTAGCAACTGTAATATTTAACTATCCCTCAAAATCGGACACACGCTTGAGTGGGTATGCTATTGTTATTTATCTTACAACTAGAAACATCAAATTTCAATTTTTTTATCAGAGTGGGAGCATTAGTCTTTCTCTTCAACTCGTTAGAAGTTGATCTGCAGAGCATTGTCATGCGCCAAGTTGTGTGCTTAAGGCTCATATCGTCAGTCGTCCCTACAATTGTAGGGCGCGTTTATGGGCTCCTTGATTGTCATACTCTTTTCTCTCCTTCAAAAATTTCTAGATTACACTCGTCCCGTGTGAGCGTCAGCGCTCCCCTATTGTTAAGATTTGTTTTCCTTTTAAATTGTAGGAAATTTCAGGCTGATAAAACATGATATAACTCAAAAGCAAGCACAATTTAATGCAAATAGATGTCTATGTCATAACCTCAAAATAGAGCGTTGACACGGAGAAGTATAAAACTATGACTATCAAGGAGGCCATAAACGCGCCCTACAATTGTAGGGACGACTGACGATACGGGCCTAAGGTGATAAAAGCTTCAATGTGTAACAAAAAAAGTGTTACAGCTTAACCGATCCACGTGGAATAACGGAGAAGTCCCACCTCTTGTCCTTGGGGAGGGTTACCAGGACAGGAGGTGAAAGGGGGGTTACTCCTTTGGTACTCTGGCTGCTGAAGGACTAAGTGCACAAGTACACTACCGCTCAAAAGTATTTGACCACCTAGAGAGCAAAGAAATGTTGGGAGTTATTAAAGAAAACATTAAAATATCTGTCTGAAACACTTATTTTCTAAATTCTTAACAACGTATAGCTATCTATAATCAAAACAATGATATGTTTGACTCATCAGTATGTCCTTCTTCACTTTTAATTACAGCCTGGCAAATGACGGCCCACATTCCAGTCCGTTGCTATTTCGGGAGCAGTCATGCGTCTATTGCTTTAATATTCACTATTATGCTTAAGACTTTAGTGGAAGAACTCTGGATCTCCCTGAACCACGGATATTGGTTATTGTGCCTTGAGCCTTAAATTTCTTGATAATGTAGTGTACAGATGACAGCGATGCCTTCTGAAGATTAGACATTTCTCGAATACTTTTACCGGATTTATGAAGACTAATAATAACTCCTGTTATCTCCCCAAAAATTGAAAGAAATAATTGAAAAACAAATCCTGAGAAATAATTCCCATACACAAACCTAACAATATTCTAAAGGCAAAGAAATTCCTATTATGGCTAATGATGAGATCCCAGTAACATTGTGATGCTTTTGAATAGAAATATGCAGGTGTCAAATACTTCTGAACTGTAGTGTAGCTCTATGATTGAATATTCTGTAGCTTTCTTGTCCAGCATTTCCCAAAATTGTCTCGGTGGAAGACAACAGAGAAACCTCCCTGCAAACTTCCTTCAAGCAGACTCCCAGAGAATTCAAGCCTGTCCGGTCCATCTTATCCTTGGTAGAAGTTGCACAGTTCCATAATCCAAAATAGTAACAATGCTGGCTACAATTACTCGCACATTTCATCTCAACGTCGACATTTGCGATCTTGCAGACAGCCTCTTGTTAATCTCAACTCCAAGATATCTTATTTCTCCACATATTGGCACCATCTCGTTACCGAATTCAATTACATTTCGGTGTTTCTGGGCAAAACTGAACAGGATACACACAGTACTTTGCGCATTACACTTCTGTCCCCACTTATTGTAATATATGTTATAATGATCTGGATTTGAGGAACATTTTTAACACACACAAGTCATCTGCGTATTGTGAGAAAGTAGCTACCGTAATGTATTTTTTGGAAGGGCCGACACGTATGAGTTCCATAAATTCGGACCCAAACGGGTATCATTCTTGAGGATCATCACCTAGATACGTTTTACTTTCCACGCCATCTGGCGAAGGAGTATTGTAATTGTGAAATTTTTCTAAAATGAGGTGCTATGACGTTATATGACATAAATAGCAAGAAAAACCATGCCACTCATTTCCGTCGTCCTGTCGGTCTGTCTGTTGGTTTGTCTGTCGGACTGCCTGTCCGCTGATGCGTAGCCTGTCTATAGCTAATTTTGATAATCCTTTGTTACAAATTTACTACTATACCAAGGACGAAAAATATAGGTATATTATTATATATATTGCACGCAGCTTTTGATTCCTAAAATAGCTACATCAGAGAAAATGACCATGCGGACAAAGGTATACAAAAAAAAGTAGGAAAATAATGGGCAAAATCCGCAAACAGGAGTAAAGTGGATTCGAGCAGAAAATAAGGTAGGTAATCCGAGCGATACGAATTACTGCTGGTTGGCTTCATCAGGCCCGAAATGAATGCATATATGAAACTACAAAAGTAGATTCACATGCCCATACATCCGGATACGGGTGTAACCTGAGGAAATGAAGATGAAGAGGGAAAAAACAACACACGAAGTCCACAACAAGAGCCAACCTACACATTGTAGTATAAAATGCCTAGATGACCTCGAATTTTCAAGGAGACATCTAACCACAACCACGCGACCAGTTATAGCCAGTTGCTGTGGTACTTCAAGCCCAAGGATCTACCTTTCTCCGCATGATCATTTTCTCTTTGTAGATCCTTTGAGCATGAAGTACCACCGCAAGTGGCTAAAACGGGCCGCGTGGTTGTGGTTAGATATCTCCATGAAATTCCAGGTCTTCTAGCCATTTTATATTACAATGTGTAGGTTGGCTCTTGTTGTGTTGTTTTTTCCCTCTCCATCTTCGTTTCCTCAGGTTACACCCGTATCCGGATGTGTGGGCGTGTGTATCCACTTTTCATATGTGCATTTATTTCGGGCCTGATGAAGCCAACTAGCAGAAATACGGATCGCTCGGGTACCTATCCTATTTTCTGCTCGAATCCACTTTTCTCCTGTTTGCGGATTTTGCCCATTATTTTCCTATATTTCCTCTGTATGTATATATCATCACAGATTTTTTAATAAGCGTGGTGTCTAGTAGGTCGACTCTATAACTCACACACAATTGCTTTGATCGATATCCTTTGAATTATAGTTCATCTGGCGTTCCGTCTGTAAATGAACTGAACACAATCTAGATAGTGACAGAAATTCTATTCTATCTATTGTATGTTACTTTATCTATGTATATATACATTTCCATGCAATTCGTTTTTCCTTCCATTAGATAATCCTTTACCTTGATTGGAATGCCAGTGAAATTAATCGAAAGCCGAATACCTATAATTTTCCTGCAGACCCTATTTCATCCAATTTTCTCTCTCTGTACAAGGAGCTATCCAAAGCGATATTTCACACCAGCCCTTCTCGTAGATGCTATCACTTCTCTGCTGCCGCTGGAGCAGTCGAAATTTGCTCTGCACTTCTGGCCCTTTACTTTTCCCTGCATAATGGAGGAGTTGGAGAGAAAGTTTGTCCACTAAATCCAAAAGTATCGAGTGATGGAGACGATGAAATAATTTTAGCATATATCAAAACTATTATTATGCTGCAATAAAAAAAAATCAGATACACTACTAACCTGATAGTAGAAGAATCAAAATGATTTGTATAGAGGATCAAGGAATTCGAGCTAAGTCTTTCGTGACTTGGTCGAATAAATTACAATGCTCCTTTGACTGTTTCACACGATGAAAGATGCGGGCTGAGAGTTTACCCATTTACCCTAATATTAGTGATGATAGCAAGGTTGAATGACTTTTAGCTAAATTTATATTTCACAGCTATCTCTTTTACGTGATGGATGAGATGCAAGGAAATGATTTGAAAGTTAAGTGGTAGAGAGAGATTGACACAAACGTTTCTGAATTTCTTACAAACCATACTCCGTACGCCTCGTGAAAGAAATGGAAAAACACTTATATTCGTTTATCGACATACTCTTCTCAGCACATATTGATTGGTGCTGATTCAACAGGCTATACATACAAGGTGTTCATTTGAAAACTTCCCACCACGAATTTATTGAAAAGCACTGATAAAAAAAACGCTGAGACATGTCAAAAAATTTTACAATAGGGAAAACTTTGTAACTAAAGACTACTTCACCCCGTTTTTATCAGTGGTTTTCGATAAATCCGTGATAAGAAGTTCTCAAATGAACACCTTGCATAACTTTGGGTATTCCATACATTCGTCCGAATTACTTCTACTAGTAGGTACTTCTTTGCCAACATTGTTAGGCGTGCAAAAATCTTAAAAGAATGATGAACTTCCGCATGGTTTCTCATGCAGTGTATCAGGAGGATAACGCGGGGGTGACTGTTCCATCAGTGCTCAGGAAATACAGTATAGGGTGGCGGCCGTCAGCTACTTACGCTAACTTATAATATATAAAAACACAAGTTTTCAATAGCGATTTTGTTAATTCACGATGTATGATGTTTAGGAAATTGTTCCGAAAATTTTTGTCTCAGTTTTGGGTGTGGTAAGATTTTGCAAAAGCTAAATCATAGAATTTCTTCGAGATGCTTGTGGACAGTTTTTCAGAAAGTAATAAGCAACACCACTTTCTATTGTTCTAGTTCATCATGCTAGAGAGTTGACCTCCTGTGTAAGTGGTATCTAGAGATATTTCGTATATATACTCTGGTTCAACATCCAAACGTATTAGACCCAGCCAAATGCAAAAGTAATACGATGCCTTGGAAAAAGGCTCCTACAACTTATTCTATTAACAAACCAAGTTAGCAAGTTGAAATCCATTGAGATGAAACTGTTGGTTTTATTACAGTCTTTTAACGTAAAAGTGGCTTTGAAAATTTCAAGACAGTGGATGTCTTGGAACAACTTTCTAAATAGAATGGGGGTTATTATGACGTGTTATTTTGAATCGCCTCTTTAGTAATTTATAACTCTACATTACATATTTGTTAACTTCCAAAATAGCGGAAAGCCGGACTACCAAAGTTGAGCGTTTTTATTCATTGAATAACTTAACAATGAATCATCGAATCGCTAGTAGTATGGTATACCAATATTGTTTTGGAAAGTTGCTTCTTCTTGAAATACAGGATATTACGTAAAAAAATGACAGAATCCGAAATTTCTTAAATTGATTGTTGTTGACGGACTCTAAACACCGCTGGCAGGGAAGTATTGTAATCGCGAAGGAATAAGATATTACTTCTTTTTGACGTTATATGACAGGTATATCACCATGACTCATGTCTCTTAAGTATATCGGTCTCGCTGTCTGTTGATGTGTCTGTCTGTATGCTGTCGGTCTATCTGTACGATTATTCTTGGCCGGTCTATAACTTGAAAAGTTCCACTCGGATTCTGATGAAACTTTCACGCAAGGGTACCACAAGGACAAAAAAGCTTTGCAGTTTCCGAAAATCGTTCAAACTGCGTTTTTTGACATTTCAGAGGCTCCCCATAATTTTAAGAACAGAATTTGTACTGTTTAAACATTGGGGGTCGGAGGGTGTAGGGCGGAATATTCCAATCTTTAGTAGCAGTACATTTAAGCTTTCCAACGCCGATAGATTTTCGCGTATATTTTTTCTTAAAACATAAAAATTTTTACAGTTGCCTCGCGTGTCTGGTTGCATCGTTGGCCCTGAACCTCGAGTTATAGTATAAAGACTGGCGCTTACAGTGTGGTTCAGCACCGATGGCAAATGGTAGGACAGGAAGGAAAATTCTAGCGTTATCACGACTATGGACTAATTGTATGAGCCTGATTGGCTGACAAAACATACATGTTTTTAGGTAACTTTTTCCTCATAGGGACCAATTTGTACTAGGAACTGATGACAGCGTTACGTCGGAAGTGCAGAGTCATTTTTTGATGGATTGTTTGGGTTGTTATGTCAGTAACATCAGTAATCCTCATGTTATTTCTTCTAAACTATATCTCTTTTCAGGAGTGGCGACGGCAGTGTTATCTTATACTTGGTCATGGAGTCCCTGGGCTCAGAAGAAATGCGTAGGATGACGAAGTTCTTTCAACAGAATGTTGCCGAGACTATTCTACTAGTTTCCGCAGTTTTCCTTTTAAGCTGTCTAATATATACCTACCTACTTTGGCGAAACGTCAAATAGAACCATTCCATGTACATACTCAAGAGCCCATGCAGCTCCCTGAAGTCGCGACTAGCGGCAAAAAGCGGCGACGGACTCTAGAATCGGTAGGGTTCAAGATGCACTGTCAAGGTCCACAAAAACTACAAGAAATAGTATACTCCCTGGTCTGAATACGTCACTGAAGGATGTCTCCAAATTTCCATATGAAACGGCAGCGCTCTGCTGACTGCCGACCGGAAACGCTAAATATAATTAAGTTTCCGGGCTGTATTAGCTCTATACTCCAGCCATGGATTGCCCTCAGGACGATATCGATAATGTGATTCGACGTTAAAGATTCACTACGTATCCGTTGGCGGATATCCAATCGGAACGTTGCTGTTTCCGGCTTGGAAGCAGAGCAGGGGTGAAACTATAATATACATTGTAAATGTTATTGTCATGCATAGTGACGTTATGGAACATTTTCGGCTTAAGTCTTCACGTCCAGTCATCTACCTAAACCCAATGCACACCAATGAATACATGATTTTGGTGAAGTCTGGATGAAAAGTAGGTCATTCAACAACAAGAGGAATGGAATGAGTGCTTCTGAAACAAAACTAAGGACAGAAAGCCGCTTATCCAGTGAAATAGTACCCGTTCATTTACAAAATACAAGATAGACATGTCATGAAAAACTTGCGATTTAACCAAGTGGCGTTTATACAAAACGATCACAGAAAAAACGTAGTGATAGAATTAACAACATACGTTGGACATAAACATTTTCAGTACGCATACTTCTCTGGCTGAAGTTTTGAATCAAAATATTCACTCATGAAACACAAACAATCCCAATGTTGAGTCATAAACTTTTTAAAATATATACAAACTCAACTGTATCATGATTGTTGGTAGATGGTTGTACGGATCTAAAGCATGGGAAATTCTGTTTTGATATCGATAGTGAGAATTTGGTCATCAGACGTACGACCTAGTCTGAGAACTGTAAAAGTTGGGGTTTGTGAAGTAGTTAATTATATTGCTATATATATATATAGCAATGGACCAAACAAGATTCAACTGAACTCCTGATAAAATCAATTTTTAAATCGGCTAAAATAATCAGCTTATCATACGTATTGCAAAAACAGACTAATAGATTGTCTAGGCTAGTAAAGAGTAAAAAGACATTCACAACCCCACTAGGAGACCTGTACGGACTTACAAACGACAAATTCGTTTCACAAATTTCTACAGCACAAAATTCATAATTTATTTCACTACAAAAGAAATGTATCTGAAGAAGTTGTAACCGGTCATTTTTGTTAGTTAAATTTTGAGCACTTATACAGAAAATTGAAAAGTTTTAATCCTTATCGAGGTGTCGCAGTTTGATGTTGTTTATTTTTTGGGTAGAATGTGACATTATTCGGAAATTTTTTTGAGGCAAATATCACATATCGTATTTTACATGTCTAAATCGTCTTTTGTTTTTCCATAACCAACTTTCATTGTTCTTATGACCTACATAGTGGATTTTTCGATTTTTGGAAAGAGCGTAAAATTTCCAGAATAGTGATGTCTCACAAGTGCATAAAGGAATGGAGTAACATCAAAATATCATCACACGTAATGTTATGTATTAATTTATCTGCCAAAAAGTAAAATTAATAAGTAGCGCATTTTTTCATCCAAGGAATCTCTAACTTTGATGTTAAATAATTCAAAGTATTAAAATGGTGTTCTAGTAGGTAGTAGGTACGTTTTCTCTTATTAAAATCATAACTGTGTCAAAATTGCCGGTATTCCCTACTCAAATGAAGAAAAGTTTGACATGTCAGCGCTGTACTTTCAGTCGCACAGATACCCTGACATTACCTCAGCAAAGTACTTGGAGATATACCCGATCGACGGCAGCCTCATAAAACCCAATTTAGAAAAATAGAGTAAATGCAGGTAATTTGGAATACTGTTGGTAATTTGGAATACTGGAGAAACTAAGTTATTAGCAGCGACATCTTTTAAGAAACATCGGTATCAGATAGTCTACATAGAAGTCAACGAATAAGCCGTGGCTTAGAGGGCGCTGTGTTGTTAGTGTCGTGGCAATTATCGTACAAGTGGAAGTACTGTTTGTGAATTTTTTTAAATAAGTAAGTAATCCATTCGCATCTCAACTTTTAAGCATATTCAGATGTTTACACTGATACAAATACACAGTTTAGTATATTAATTATTGAAATTAATGCTTATTTTGCTACAAATTGTAGATATAAATATATCACAACATTTTAAGGTTAGGTGAGGTTTGTTGTTAATTTGGTATACGGCAGGTGGAGTCAATTTGGAATATTCCGAATTATATGCACATTTAGCGCACATACGTTCCTTTTTCGTATTTTCTGCTTTGTGGCTTCTTTATAATTGATTGTTTTTTGTTTTAGCAATGCCCTCTTCCACTAACAGATACAAAAAACGAAAGAAGTGGTCTGAAGAAGATATGGCTGCTGCAGTACAAGCGGTTCGAGAAAAAAAGATGGGGTATTTGAAGGCAGCGAAGACTTATAACGTACCGAGAACTACTGTATTTCGGCTTGCAAATCAAACAGAACTTTCCATGCCAGAACTTCTTTCAAAAAAGATTGGTAGCAAACCACTCTTTGATAAAGCGTTTGAGGACATGCTAGTAAATTACGCCCTTATAATGGAAGATAAATTATATGGTTTGACTCAAATGGATATGAGAAGAATAGCGTACCAACTTGCTATCAGAAATAATCTGTCGAATCCATTTAAGGATGAAAAAGCTGGCAGATACTGGCTAAAAGGATTTCTCTCAAGACATAGGCAAATACTATCAATGCGGAAGCCTTCTGGGACATCATTTGCTAGAGCAAGCGGATTCACGAAAGAAAGAATGAACGAGTTCTACGATAACCTTGACAAAATTTACGATGAGAAAAAATTTACTGCTGATCGTATTTTCAATGTGGATGAGACAGTACTATCTATTTTCCAATCTAAATACCCTAAAATAATTGCTCGTCGCGGCAAAAAACAAATTGGAGCCATAACGTCCGCTAAAGGGGTTCGCTCATTACAATAGTGACCTGTATGAGTCCTGCTGGGATTTTTGTTCCGCCAATGATAATTTTCCCCCGCAAAAATATGAGCGAAATTTTAATGAAAGGCGCACCTGTGGGATCGAATGGACGTTCACATCCATCTAGTTGGATACAGACATATTTGTTCACGCAATGGTTCCAGCATTTTATTGACTATGTGAAACCATCTGCTGCGTCACCAGTTCTTCTCTTGTTCGATGGTCACTTTAGTCATACAAAAAACCTGGAGCTCATAGATAAAGCGAGACAAAATCACGTAACCTTGGTTTCTCTGCCACCACACTGCACACATAAAATTCAGCCCATGGATAAGTCCTTCATGGGTCCCCTTAAGACCTATTATAGCGAGGAAATTCGGGTGTGGTTGCGCGAAAATAATAGACCCCTTACAGCTTATGATATTGTAGAGTTATTTGGTAAAGCATATCGTAAATGCCAGACTGGAGAAATTGCAGCTAGAGGCTTCAGTATCGGGGGAATTTATCCATTTAATAGATACGTCTTCACAGATTCAGACTATGTCGCAGCAGCTCATGATGTAAAACAAGATCAATCAAACATCAGTGAACTGCCAGATGAACCTCCATCGATAACAGAACCATGTCATCTCAGCGCAAACTGTCAAGAGGACAGAATTGAAATCACAAATCTGTCACCGTCCATTATTCAGCCTGGAAGCCCTTGTGATACTTCAATAAATTACAAAGAACAACCGAATACTTCAGCGTTATTATAACAGGAAAAAGAAAACCGCCCAGGCCCTTCTCATAGTGGCTCCGTTACCACACCGTTTGATATTTCGCCTATTCCCACAACTAGGAAACGCACATCTAATAGAGGTCGCAAATCGGGAAAATCTGAAATTATTTCAAATTCACCTTATAAAAACGAACTGGAGGAAGCAGAAAAGAGAAGGATTGAAAGGCAGAACAAACTAACTAAAAATGAAGATCAGGATAAACATGTAGTTCAAGGAAAGGGCAAAGAGAACAGCAAGGGCAAGGGAAAAGGAGTAAATAAAGGGAAAGAGCAAGAAAAAGAAAAGGAAAAGAGAAAAGGTAAAGAAATTGATGAAAAAGAGAAACGTGAGGGTAAGACTGCTGCTAAAAGAATGATATTACAAGAAGAGTTTACGGACTCTGATAGTGATGCTACATTCAAGTCGGACGAGTCAGAAGAGGAATTACCCAAGGAAGATCAGGTGAAACAACCAACAGAAGATGATTGCACTTGTTTCTTTTGCGATGGAAAATATGCAGATGATCGAAGGGGAGAGGAATGGGTCCAATGTCTCATGTGCGAAGGGTGGGTGCATAGCGAATGCGCTGGCTATGACCACGGTTACTATGTGTGCGATTTTTGCAAAGGATAGAAAAGTCAGTGGCGGCTCTACCATAAGGCCGCATGGCCGCGCGCCCCCCCCCCAGATAAAATGCCGTTAAAAAAGCATTGAATAAAACCATTTTTATTTTTTTTCTAATTAGCTAACATTTTATTGAACATATTATATATTAAACGTCACCCTAATTATTTTGTAAGAAATCAGTCGATTTTATCCTTATTTGCCCGGACTATACGGGCCGCATCGAACCTCGCGGCCGCACGTCGGTGTTTTCGAGCGCTTTCGATACAACTCGGTTAGAGTCGAGGTACAGTATTAATAGCTATGCTAGGGCGCATTATTTTTGCAGTTCCGAGCTAGCAGCCGTCACGAGCATACACTTGTGCGACTGCGACCCACCCGGACATATTGAGCAATCTTATTGCAATTTTCATTGCGATAGATTGTTTGTTTGCCATCTACGATGGCAAAAATTGAGAAGCTGGCTAACCAGCTGAAAGAAAAGAAGGATGCTTTCGCCATGCTGGAAGAGCAGATGCGAAACCTGCAAGAAGCATTCTTGCAGGCCAGGCAGGAGATTGAAGACCTGAGCGGGAAGCTCCGCAGGGCCAAGAAGAAGGCCGCAAAGAAGACAGGAGAAGAGGAGGAAGAGGACCACCAGGAGACATCGGACGAGATGGACGCCCAAGAAGAGGGCACTCAACAGACCGAAGGACCGAAGGAAGAAGAAGCCGAGAAGAGGACGGACGACACCGACTTCAGTGTCGCCACCAGACGGAGGAAGCGGGTGCGAGTTTCCTCCGAAGAAGAAGAAGAAGAACCCAGGCAGCGAAAGATGCCAGCTGCCACAAAGAAGAGTGGTCCTAGAGCAACCAGGACCACCGAGGCCCCCATGGCAGGAACAGGAGTTCCGCCAATCAACATCGAGGGCACCGCTGATTGGTCATCCTTGAGTAGGATGATGAACAGCAAGGGGATTCAATTCTCCAAAGCGAGGACGGCGGGTACCAGTGTGAAGGTATTCACAAATACACCAGCTGACTACCGTCAGCTAGTCGCACTGCTTGAATCCATCAAGCGGCCCTTCTTCACATATCAACTGAAGGAGGACAGGATGGACCAGAGGGTCATTCGTGGGCTTCCGAGAGAGATGTCAGTCAATGACATCAAAGAGGATCTGGTGAGCCAAGGCATCGCAGACGCCGTGGTTCAGCAGCTGACCTCAAGGACCACAAAAAAGCCACTTCCGCTCTTCCTCGTCAAGACGAAGATGCCGGAAAAGCTTGCAGAGATCCAGAGGCTGGCCATGCTCACGGTCAGCTTCGAGAGGAAGAAAAATCTTCCGAGCCCAGCCAGTGCTACCGCTGCCAGCGGTACGGGCACACACAGCGGAACTGCCGTCTCGCTGAACGGTGCGTTAAGTGTGGAGAGGACCACAACAGCACCAGCTGCAGTCTGCCAGCGCCGCCAACAGGGCAACGAAACGCCAAGTGTTGCCTCTGTGGAGAAGGCCACCCCGCCAACTACAAGGGATGTAGTAAGGCGCCGAAGAAAGCTGCTTCTGCCCCCAAAGCAGTCCCCACCACAAATAGGACTTCTTACGCCCAAAAAGTGAAGAAGCCTATGTCCACTTCTGCCCCAGCAGCCGCCACTGCTACTGGAACTACTGCGCAGAAGCAACACGGCGATGACAGACTGCTAGCAATGATGCAAGACATCATAACCCGCCTGGATGCACTCGAGGCCAAGATGCAAGACAAGCACTAGACCCGAAATGTCTACAGGTCAAAACGTAGAATCTCTACGCATTATCTCCTGGAACATCAACGGTTTCAGGGCACGGAAACCAGAAATCCAGGAGATACTAGACCAGTACCAACCAGAGGTGATGGCCATCCAAGAAACGAAGTTGGATGCTGCCCATAGTCTGACGTTCCCGCGGTACGAGACGTACCGCTACGACAGAAGGGGCAGAGGTGGAGGAGTCGCATTACTCGTCAAACGTACCTTGACGAGTCATGTCCTCGACGATGCCGCAGACATAAATGGGGACGGAATCACGGTCCAGGTCCATCACAACCACCGTCCCTACAGAATCACCTCCCTATATGTGCCACCAGGGGAGGCCCTAGACGAAGATGACATCGCTGACCTCCTGAGAGGCCCAGGAGCACGCATAGTCATCGGAGATCTAAACTGCAAGTCTCCGGCTTGGAACAACAACGTCGAAGACAGGAATGCAAGGCAGCTCCAGGAACACGTCGATGCCCTGGCGGGGGTCATCGTCGGTCCGGAGCAACCAACCTACATTCCATTCGGCCTTGGTCGACCTGCGGTACTGGACATAGCCATCCTCCGCAACATCAGAGAGGAGTTCGAGATAGAGACCCTGGTGGAAGGATCGTCGGACCACAATCCGATTCTACTAACACTTGGTACAGGGTCTAGAACTCGAGATAGCTTGAGCACCAAACGGACGAACTGGAACCTTTACAAATCCAACGTCCAGAGGAACATCACTCAAATTCCAACCATCCGATCAGCGGAGGAACTGGACAACGCAGTAGAGGAGCTGGAGAATGCTGTCCTGCGAGCGCACGAGGACAGCACCCGCTCCGAGACTACGGCAGTTCCTAGATACCTAAATGGTCCAGCACCGCACCATATTAGGCACCTGATCAGGGAGAACAGAAGACTCAAGCGAGAACATCTCCAGCTGTTGACAGAGGAGTCGAGAGTTGCGCGAAACAGAGCATCGTTAGCTCTGAAGAACGCACTCGCGGAACTCCAAAACAACAGATGGAATGCAGCCTGTGCAGAACTAGAGACCCAGGATGGTACGGCCTGGTCTATGCAGCGAAAATTTCGTCGTCAGCGCACCACGATCCCCACTCTTCACGGCCAACGCGGCTTGGCCTACTCCAGTGAAGAAAAAGCCGAAGCATTCGCCGATTCGCTAGAATCCGAATGCAGACTCAATTTCCATGAAGACGAGGACGACAACCACGAGGAGGCCGTGGAAGTCGCAGCCGAAAACATGAGGAGTCGACCACCTGGCCAGGAGACGGATCACCCCTCCAGTCCAGAGGAAATCCGTCTGATCATCCGCAGGTTGAAGGTCAGAAAGGCGCCGGGAAGGGACGGCATCAACAATAGGATGCTGAAGAACCTTCCCACCAAAGGCATTGCTGCGCTCACCAACATCGCCAATGCCACTCTGAGACTTAACCACTTCCCGCGGCGGTGGCGGGAAGCCCAGGTTATAATGCTCACCAAGCCAGGCAAGGACCGGAAGTTGCCCCAGAACTACCGGCCCATCAGCCTGGTTTCCTCGGTGGGCAAAGTAGTCGAAAAGGCTATCGCCGTTCGACTAGAGAAGCAGGCAGAAGAACTGCAACTTCTCCCCCCAGAGCAATTCGGCTTCAGATCCTCCCACAACACGGAACTCCAAGCGCTACGACTGACGGAAAACATCACCAGCGGCTTCAATCTCCAGGAGGCAACCGGTCTCGTCCTGCTGGACGTGGAACGAGCCTTCGACCGAGTTTGGCACGATGGACTCATCGCCAAAATGGAAGCCGCCGGAATCGATGCGAACATGTGCCAACTGATCCAGAGCTATCTAACACAAAGATGGTTCACGGTGAAGATTGGTACATGCCATTCAACAAGACGTCAGCTGGAAGCAGGCGTGCCCCAGGGGTCAGCCTTAGCCCCCCTGCTCTACAACATCTATACTTACGATGTGCCGAAGACAGCTGACACAATGCTGGCCCTATATGCAGACGACACTGCTATAGCCGCCAAGCATAGACGACCCGAGATCATCCGTAGGAGACTACAGGGTGAACTGGACCAAATTCAGGACTGGTGCGTGAAATGGAAAATCCGCATCAACGTCCAGAAGACGCAGGCAATCTTCATTCAACGAAGAAGGATTGCAAGACCTCTCGAAGCATCCATCTTCGATGAAGATATCCAGTGGAGCGACAATGTCAAATATCTGGGGATCGTTTTTGACAAGTCCCTCACCTGGAAAGCGCACATAGAAGCTGTCATCGCAAAAACCAGAGCAGCCATGGCTCAACTCTATCCATTACTGGGTAGACACAGCCAGATGCCGCTAGCGACCAAGCTACGGCTGATCAAGGCCATCGCCAGACCTCAGCTCGCTTACGCCTCCGCGGTCTGGGGGTACGCTGCCCCCAGCTACCGCAAGCGACTTGCTGCTCTAGAGATGAAGCTACTCCGGATCGCAACCAATGCACCTTCCTACGTAAGGAACTCAACCTTGCGTAGAGACCTGCAATGGGATACCATCCACGAGTACATGAGGAAAAAAGCGGAGAAGACCTTCGAGAAAGCTCAGGACCACCCGAACGAGCAGCTACGATTCCTCATGGACTACGATCCGGACGAGAGGCCTCGCAACCGCAGAACCAGGTACCCCAGACCAAGGTCCCAGTTGGCACCCGCTAACTGGAACCTTGACTAGGAGACTAGGAGAACTGCGGCTGCTCCCCCCCCCCCCCCACGGCGTGGATGCAGAGGACCAGGAACCACCGGGACCAGGATCCACCGGGACCAGGACCAACCAGGACCAGGACCCGCCACGACCAGGACCCACCAGGACCAGGACCCTTCAGGACCAGGACCAGGAACAACATATTGGTAAGATGACTTGAAACTCTTGATTTTTCGAAAACAAGAGTTTCAAGAGAAACTAGCAGACCCTCTATCGATGATCGCTTAACGACATCGATAGAATGTGCGAGGTAAAGGGAACCAACCCGGCGTTCCCAGAGACTGAAACACATGAGGAGACGTTGTAGCAGACCGCAGGTCACGCACAACACATGGCCTACCGAGACGCTGATGAGTCGGGCCACGCGGAGGTTTAGGGTTTAGTGGGTATTAGGTGATCTCTTCAAGACCCTGGAGCCCCACACACGTCGTAGCTCGTGCTATGGTATGGTGCGTAAATGCATTCCCCCCTCGTTAAAAAAAAAAAAAAAAAAAAAAAAAAAAAAAAAAAAAAATTATTTTTGCGATTCTCTATTCGCAGTGCAGCAGCCGACCAGTGAACCACGCCGAGGATAGTGAGACCGAACGCGACACACGACCACGCGACACGCGACCACGCGACACGCGACAAGCGACCACGCGCGCGACCGAGACGCGACCGACGCGCGGAGACGCGAAACAAGCGCCGGCACGCGAGGGTGACGCCCACCCAAAGGCAAAGCCTAAATCGGGCGTACGGAAAAACCTTTACACAGTTTCCACTCGTCGGAAATTGTGTAAAAGGGGGACATCGCGAAAAAGGACGCAAACAAAAACCCGCGAAGTGCAGTGAGCCCGAAAGGGCACCAGTGCACAAAAATTACACAATTTCCAGCGCGCGCGGCACAACTGGAAATTGTGTAAAAGTCGAACTTTGCGAAAAGTCGACAGCGAAGGAGAAATGTCGGACGAGGAGAGCGAGGTAGAGCGGGACACGCTCAAAACCGTGGAGAAAATGCTGGACGACGAAGAGAACGTCTACTCATCGTCCAGCGAAGACGAAGAGGGTGACCGAGAAGGGGGCTTTCTCAGGAAACTGAGAAAAGAGAACGACGACCTCAAGAAGCAGATAGCCGAGCTATCTTGCCAGCTGACGGATCTAACCCGCCAGCTGATAGAAGAAAGAAGGGCAAGCGCCGAAGAGCGCGCAAGAACTGCCAGGCTGATTGAGAAACTGGCAGCAAAACAGGGCATTGAGATCGATGCCCCCAAGGAAAAGGCTCAGAGCCAAAAGAAAGAGAAGAGGAGGCATAGCACCTCCTCAGATGAAGGAAAGAAAGAAGACGCCCCCAAGAAAAAGGCACCAAACATGAGCAAGCGACCACATCGGCAACTAAGACCCCGGCCGAAGTGGAAAAGATGGACCAGTCCTCCACGCCCAAACCCTCGACGGAGGGAAACAAGAAAAAGGAAAAGAGGCCCCCACCACTGTACATCCATAGGGAAGAACAGTGGAAAGAGGTAATGAGCAAGAAGTTGCTCACAATTGAAAAGCCTGCACGGCTAACAGGAGTAGGCATTAAAGTCCAGCCGAAGGACAGCGATGACTACAGAAAGATCCGCAAAACGCTCGAAGATGCTAAGATAGAGCATCATACCTACTCCCTACCGGAAGATAAGCCACTGGGAGTGGTAATAAGGGGAATACCGAGAATAACCACCTGCCAAGAGATCGCAGAAGACTTGGCCAGGCAAGGCTTCCACCAAAAACGGTGAACAGGATGACCAGCAGGAGGACTGGAAAAACCATACCGCTGGTAAAAGTAGATCTCCCGAAGGAAGAGACGGGGATCTACAAAATAAACGCCGTTTGCCACATGGTGATCCAAGAGGAGGCACTAAAGAAGAAGACAGGACCAGGTCAGTGCTACCGATGCCAACAATTTGGTCACAGCCAGATGAACTGCACGGGAGAGCCGCGCTGCGTCAGATGCGCAGGAAAACACAGAGCGGCGGACTGCAAGGTCCCAAATGAAAAACCCGCGAAGTGTATCAACTGCGGGGGAGAGCATCCCGCAAACTTTGGAGGATGCCCAAAGAGGCCGAGTGCAGGGCCAAGGGACAAAAAGACGGCACCAAGGGGCACAGCGCGAGCAGCGCCAGCACCCAAAACCATAACTAGGCCTAGTCCAGTCCAGGAGGGCCGTAGTTATGCGTCGACTACAGCTGGGGCACCTAAAGTGGCCCCAGTCGCTCAGGCCAGCAGTGCCAAGGACAGCGACGTCGAGGAGTTGACCGATTTCGCCACCAAGCACGCATCTCAAATGATGTCGCTGGTGATGAAGAACCCGGCGGCCAAAAAGGCGTATTTCGCTCATCTGGAGCAAAAATACGCCTAAACAGAGGGAAGCACTGACCAAAACTCCAAATGGGCACTCCAATAACCATTGCAAATAGGGGCCTGAAGATATTGAGTTGGAACGTCCACAGCGTCTCCAACAAGAAATATGAGATAGGCGAAGTCCTAACAAAAGGAAACTATGATGTAATGGCATTACAAGAAACGTGGCTCTCTGGGGAAATCCCACACTGGACGATACAGGGATACACGACATACAGAAAGGACCGGAACAGAACCGGAGGTGGGGTGCTACTTGCTGTCAAGACCAGCATTACCCACTGGGAACTGGGACTGCCAGAACTAAGATCAGCAGAGGCCGTAGGAGTGACGGTACGCACAACAGACCACGGCCCTCTGAACATCGTTTCGATGTACGTACCACCCACATCGACGATATATCTGGAAGATGTCACCTGTATCACTGCACTGGGAAACAGTACCGTGATCGTAGGTGATCTAAACGCGAAGTCCACCATTTGGGGCTCAAGAAACAGAAACAGTCACGGCGCTGTTCTGGAAAGACTAATGGATGAACCTGGATATACCATGATAGGTCCGGACGAACCTACAATATACCCCAGCAACGGAGGTAGACCAGACGTCATAGATATGGCGATTCTGAAGGAAATCGACATGCGCACCACCATCGGCGCCATGCAAGAGGGAAGCTCAGACCACAACCCCATCTTTCTCTGTATGGGAGATGGGATAACACCTGTGGAACAAAGAACAGTGAAGAGAGTGAATTGGCAGCGGTTTAGAACCAGACTGCACTATTCACAAGGACCACTACTACAGATCGAAAGCCCCGAAGGCATAGAAGAAGCGGTCACGGACCTAGAAAGGAAGATTAAGGCTGCGTTAGAAGCCGCAACCACCGTGGAAGACATAACGCAACCAAACAGGTTCAGGGACCTACCTGACGAGGTAAATCGCAAGATCACCGAAAGAAACAGAGCCCGAAGAGTAGCCCAGGAGACCAGAAGCCCCACGGACATCATGGTGGCAAACAGACTTACGAGACAGGCACGAGACGCCTTGAAGCAGCACCATCAGAGCACCTGGGATAAGAAACTCGACGAACTATCTCCAGCTGACCCAGGAATGTGGAACTTGGCTAAAATCCTCAGAAACAGAAGACAGCCCATCCCCCCAATACACAGCGAACAGGGTATGGTGTACACAACCGAAGAGAAGGCAGAAGCTTTTGCTGACAACCTTCAGAGACAGTGTACTCTCAATACTCACCCCGATGAAGACGAAGACTTCATCGACGAGGTGATGAGAAGATCGAGGAGAGCTGTCAGAGGAGGAAGAGCCATCGAAGACATGACCTCTCCACGCGAGGTAAGGGAAATCATCGGAAGACTCAAGGTGAAGAAAGCACCGGGTGTAGACGAATTGGGAACAGAGTCCTGAAGAGACTCCCGAGGAAAGCGATAATGGCAATTACCAACATTGTCAACGCCATACTGAGACACCGGTACTTTCCAGATCACTGGAAAGTAGCCGAGGTGATCAACATTCCAAAACCTGGGAAAGACCCAAGGTTCCCCAAAACTACAGACCCATAAGCCTGTTGACGGCACTGAGCAAGATTGCGGAAAGGGTAATCGAACGAAGACTGAAGAACGAAACCGAAGAACTCCGAGTAGTTCCAGACGAACAGTTCGGATTCCGATGCGAGCATTCAGCAGAGCACCAGGTCCTAAGGCTGGTCGAGATGGCAACGAAATCGTTCCAGACTCGGCGGGCCGTGGGAGCTGTGTTCATGGATGCCGCAAAGGCGTTCGACACTGTTTGGCATGACGGACTGATCTACAAGATGGTAGACCTCGGATACTCAAAGGGGATGATCCAACTGGTGAAGTCCTACTTGAAGCACCGAAAATTCCGAATTAGGATTGGTAAAGAAACTTCGACGACGAGGACTGTGGAGGCAGGAGTACCGCAGGGAGCGGTTCTATCACCCCTGCTGTATGCAATCTACAGCTCGGACATCCCGAAGACCCTCAAACGCAACTGTATGTGTATGCGGACGATACAGCATATGCGGCAGAAAGTACGAGACCCCGCATGGTTACGGAATATCTGCAACGAGCGACCACCAACCTAGAGGAATGGTGCATCAAGTGGAAGATCCGCCTCAACCCCGAGAAGACCGAAGCGGTACTGTTCCGAAGAAATCGAAGATTACCTCAGACCAAAATAAAGATGACGACCACCAGAATGGAGAGAGGCTGGAGAAGAGACGAAGAAGTTGAGGTCGACTGGAAAGACTCCAGCACATACCTTGGAGTCAAGATGGACCAGAAACTCACTTGGAAGAACCATGTCGAAGACCGGGTGCAGAAAGTGAAGATGGCACGCTCCAAACTAAGACCCTTAACGGGCAGAAGAAGCAAAGTGTCACTAAAGAATAAGACCATCATGATTCAGATGGTGCTGCTACAAATCATGATTTACGCAGCAGTAGCTTGGGGCTACGTTTCCAAAACGATGAAGAAGAGGCTCCAAGCTCAACAAAACATGGCACTCCGTGAAGCGGTGGACGCACCGTGGTATGTACCTAACAGAGTGCTATATGACGAACTACGACAGGTACCGGTCGTAATCCAGATGAAAGAAAGGGCCTGAAAGTTCTTTGAAAAGAACGAAAGGCACCGAAACGTGCTAATTAGAGACGCCTTGGATTACGACCCAAGAACAATAAGGCGTCACAAAAGACCGAAAAGCCAGCTGCAACAAGAAGAAATTTGGCCCTAGCAGCTGATGAGGCCAAAGAAAAGGGGAGAAGACCGACAATAGTTGTACACCCAAGAGGGGAAAGAACAGTCCGTGTACAACGGGTGGACAAAAAGAAGCCTGTCGATTGAGGTGGCCAGAGTCAAGCACGGACTCGGGGCTAACCTCAGGAGACGAATGACTTACTAAAATGACTGACTGACGACGACTGACTGACTCCAGTCGACGAGGAAAGAGCGAAGGCTCACCAACCTTTAGGAGGGGCTTAGGTCAAAAGCCCCCAGCGCAGGACCCCAAGAAAAGAGGCCGTCCATAAAGTCGAGAACCGACAGTTGGAAGAAACGTCCACCACGTGCTTCCGCGACGCGTGCGCGATCGAGTCAAATTTCGGGAAAAAGGGGCAAAATTGGGGAAGGGGGGATAGCTCGTTC